>OMLM01008254.1:0-10166 GCA_900302695.1 Helostoma temminkii
TCTTCACAAACAGGGAACCTGCAGCAACAGAGAGGTCAAGAAAGATGAGGAGGAGGCAGAAAAGTAAAAACATCCAGGGAGAGGTAAACAAGTGGGCAGCTTCTTTACTTCGAGACGGAGGAATCAAAAACTCCATCCACACACAGAGTCCTGTCACGTTGCCTCACAGTTTCTTTGTGTTTCTTCAGCTTCTGTTGGCACTGGGATTCAAACCCACACCATCATTGTGCACATTTTCCTAGAAAAGTGATTCTTGCAGTGACTTATTGTGTTCATTTTAATGTTGGATACTGGAATTGGTAAACCTGGTGTTTCCTAAGAATTCTTGCTGAAGTCAGCCCCTTTTCCCATGTCTCTAACTAGAGACTTTCAGTAGCATCGAAGAGGTGAAAGAAAGACATCTTCTCCCCTCATCAAAACTGTGTATGGTAAATAGTCCAAATTATACCTGCAGCAGTTTCTACCAGGTGCTTTTCATTTGTGCGCCAAACTCTTTGTATAATAACAAAACAAAAACACAGAAAAACTGGAAACTTAACTGTATGTTGAAGTTGTTTAACATGGAGTTTAATCAAACCCATTGTCTCTAATCACAAAGCAGTGGTCATCGGATAACTCGCTAATATGTTGGTATGCAACTAATATTACTATTAATGGTCACATTTTCCTAGATAATAATTTGTCCTTCAGTCTACACTTAAAATCCCACAGTGCCTAGGGAAACATTTTTAGAATTTTTTTGCATGCGTTTTAAAAATCAAGAAGCCCCTGTGGCAGCAGTTAGAGCTTTGAGTCACGGTTACGTCTCTACAAGCTTTTCCCACCTTGATTTGAGCAGTTTAGCCCATTCTTCCTGACAGATCCTGTCAAGCTCTGTCACACTGGATTGGAAGCGACTACACTGCCAGTTTCAGGTCTGCTCACAGATTTTTTAAGTCTGGTCTTTGGTTTGGCCACTTAAGGATTGTGTTAACTCTATGCTTTACAACATGATCATACATACACACCATACAGTGCTCTAAAAAATTATTTGCCCCCATCCTGATTTTTCTTTGTCACACTCAAATTATACAAATCCTCAAACTTATTTTAATATTACACAAAGATAACCTGAGGAAATAGAAAATGCAGTTTTAATGTATTTTAGAGGAAAAACTTTTCATACCTGACCTTATGTGAAAAAGTAATTGTCCCCTAAACCCAATAACTTGTTGTACCACCCTTGGCAGAAACAACTGCAATCAAGAGTTTGCGATAACTTGCAATGAGTGTTTCACATCACTGTGGAGGAACATTGGGCCACTCTTCTTTGCAGAACTGTTTTAATTCAACTCCACTGGAGGGTTGGAGCGTGAACTGCCTGTTTAAGGTCATACCACAGCATCTTAGTCAGATTGTCTGGACTTTGACCAGGCCACACTAAAACCTTAATTATTATTATCTTTTTTTTTTTTTTTTTTGAGCCACCACTTGAGTCCTGTGTCCAGTCCAGTCCTGTGTAAAGTTAGATTAAGGCATGAAAAATATTTGGTTAAGGTTAGAGACAGATCATGTTTGTGTTATGCAGACATTGTGTGTGAAGTGATCCATTATATTTTTCACTAATACCCAGCCCACAGTCTTTGTCTGACTCTAACCCAGTGCTGTGACTGCCTGAACTCAACTGTAAAACACGTTCATAAAGTTGGAGACGTATATCAGCATGCTAAACTGCAAGATCGGATAAAAAGGGATGTTGTAGTTTAGATAATTTGGTGGACAACAACACGTTGCCTGTGGACATATTTTTTAAGAGATTGGCTCACCTGTGTGTGTGTGTGTGTGTGTGTGTGCGCGCGCGTGCATATAGAAAAATAAAATAAACTTTCAAGGGGGGACAGAGTGTATCATAATATAATGGTCAAGGTAACGCTGGATCATATATTACAGGTCAGTTCCAGCCTTCCTGTCCACTCATTTCTCCCTTTTCAGAGCATCCAGTTTTATGAGCCACAATCCAAAAGTATGATAAAAAAAACAAACGCGCACACTCACAATACAGTCACAGAATGATCGGTAAAGCATCCATTCAGTAAAATACTATTTACATTCTTATTTCTGCCTCATCTGAACTCCTGCCTGCCTCAGCTCGCCTGTTATTGAGTGAGTGAATGAGTGTGTTACATAAGAAGCTTTGGCAGGTTTGTTCCTCTTTTATCAAACTGTCAAGAAACTTAGGATCTTTCTGTTTTACCTGTAAGGCAGCTGTTTACACACACACACACGCAATGTTATCGCACAATATTATTGAGTGAAAGATACATGTTGTCAAACTACTGGCTGACTGTCCATGTTTTTCAAGTGCTTTATTTAAAACCATCTGCTTAGATCCACAGCTAAAACTCATGATTAAAAGCTGTTTAAACAAAAGTGACATCTTAGTTACAGAGAAGTTTGGACCAGCATCTCGTTCAAAACAAGTTTAGTTGACTTCACTGCTATCAGCACCAGAGCTATGGGCAGAACACTGCTGTCTCATTTTATGACTCCTAGTTTTATATTTCTGTAGTTGTGAAACAAGACTGAGTTTAAAACAGCGTTATCCGGCGTTAACGAGTACAGTGACATAAGGCAGTAATTTGCTTGACAAAGGTTGACTCAGCTTCTTGACTGATGATTCAGATCACTGAGATTTGGTTGAAAGCTCAACTGTGAAAGTAAATATGCTTCCTTTTATATAATTATGGCAGTAAGAAAGTGATGCATGAATAAAGAAGGAAAGTGTACAGTAATCGGAAAGTTTAGATGTCTATGTAAAAATAATAAAAATAAAAATAATAATAATAAAAATCTAGATCAGGATTCAGGATAAAGGTTCACTGGAACTGATTGACCTCTATTCACGAGTCTCCCATACACAAATCATGCTACATGCTCTTACTGTGCTGATCTTGGTCAAACAGCAACTTGACACTTCTCAATACACAACACTGGGAAAAAGTCTTTGGGACTCATGAAACTAAAGTTAAATTGTTCATGTGGTGGAATGAACTCAAGAGTTGTTCACACCTAGTCGGTATACGTCTGACCTGAAACAATTCTATAAAGAAGAGTGCTGCAAAATCCCTCCTGAACATTGTGCAGGTCTAATCTACAGCCTCGAAAAGTGTTGTAAATAATGTTCAGCTGTTAACTCCATTTAATCTTCATTGTGTTTGTCTGCACACTCGTGACTTGGATGATAATCTGATCACATTTTATGACCAACTAATGCAGAAAACCTAAGTGATTCCAAATGGTTTAAATACCTTATCTTGCCACACGCTTTAAGAAACAAGTTAATTTTATTTTTTTACCTCCTGACACACCCTCACTTTGTTTAAAACATCCACACCCTCCCTCTCCCACACGCACAAACACCATTAACCTCAATCATCACTGTATGAGTGTGATGTAAGACCGAACCTTGAACCTGGATTATCCAGCCTACCTCTTTCTGCACTCAACAACACAACATGAGACTGATTGGCCAGGATTTAAACACCAACACCCTACAGTACAAGCTGCTACACGGGAAACCTGACAGTTTGGATAATATTAGGGACTTACGATAAGATTTTATCCCCGGCCTGCTAACCACTTTGTTCGGTCTCCACCCACATTAAATAAAACAATACACTGTGTTACTGCACCTACTACTCTATTGGCCAGGTTTGCCATACAGTATACAAGTTTAAAAAAAGGCCTGCCCTCCACCACACTGCAGAAGCTAAAAATATTAAGATTCTCAATAAAAGGAACTCCTAAAGTCTAAAGACTTTATTATTTACCTATTTTACACCTTATGTTTGGTAGTAGAAGTAGCAGCATTGTGTATTTTAATTTATTGGATGATATTTATTTTGTTTCTTATTTGTGTTGAACTGTTTTTTTTATCTGAAATAGCAACATAGGCATTAAGACAACTTTACAAATGTGACAATGTGTGTCACAAATGTGACAGAAGTCTAATTTGAAGCCAGATGTTGAGCAGGTACTGATCAGTGAGTTTATAAAAAGCTCACAACCTATAGCTACAGTATCAGAAGCAGAGAACCAACTGATCCATTAATGACATAGTGCGCAGCGATACTTTCTGCTAGTTTAGACCATCTGGTGTCTAAACTAGCACAGTGTTAAAGGACGATTGCCTGAGAATCAATGGGGTTTATATTTACTTTCTTATCAAAGTGATAAAGCCACGATGCAAACTGAAATGTCTAATAGACAAATCGGCATCTGTTAAATGGATAAATATGTTAACAGATTAAAAAACCAGGCTTAAGCTGGAGCCCACAGTTTAACCACTGCTTCCATATTGCCAAACTATTGATACTTAAGCTTTTAAAAAATTTTTCCAGGAGCTTAAAATTATGCAGACATGTTACCATATGCAGTACTGCTCAGATATCTACAAAAACCTACTACTAGTAAATCAGAATTTTAAGTGTCTGTTTGTTGCATAATCCTTTCCTTATGCAAACATATAATCCTTGCATCTTTCTGTTTTACAACGACGTCCAAGCCTAAATTTCTTGTCGCAAAAAAACGGTTAAGCCGCAAGTCATGATTAAGCTACTATGGAGATGGATGTGGAGATTGTGCACATCACAGCACAGGTAAAACCAGATGGGTGAGGATCGACTGTCACTGGAAGTAAGCGACGTCAAACGTGAAGAAAAATCAGGCAGACGAACAAACGATCAGACGACCGAGGCTGCACAAAAGTTTAAACTCATAAAACTAAAGCTTTAAGACTGTGTGCTGCAGGTGAGATGCAGACACAGAGAGATAAAATTAAATAAGCTGGATGTGGGTCACGCTGACAGTAGCAGATCAACAGGCTCAGGCCCTGCAGTAACTAAATGTGAACCCCTGTGTAATTTACAGGGTGCTGAAATAAAAATGCATCAGATCAGGAGGATGTGGGACCAGACTGACAGTTTCAATCTACAACACATTCACACATGAAGTTCTAGCATCTCTCTGCACATATTTTTTATTTTTTAGTTATATTCACTGGTTCATTGACGTGCAAGTAAACTGACTAGCGAGTTCCCAGTATACAGCCTGTTCATTGTGATTTATTTCACTATTCGTTTAAACGGAGTAATGAGCTTACTTTTTAACTCTATCAAAAGTGTTAATTTGAGGCTTTCCAAGGTCCGATGAGTTAGTGAAAGGCTCAGAGACCCTTTTCATTGCACACATATCGTGGTTAATTAACACTCAGGTCTGTCAGCCCAAACATTCAGTCACACCTTGTTAAACCAGGTAAATCTGTAAACTGATCTTTCTGCACCCCGTCCACACTGGTCATATCAGCCTCCAGACTGTGTTAATCTGACAACGCCGACAACGGGTCAACAACAGGAAATAAATAAATGATGTTTTGTACGCACATTAATGCTGATGTAGTCTCAGTGTAACTGCCGGTCCTCATGGAGCTGCATGTCGTCATGTGGCTTTGTACTATATTATAATTGATGTATGTTACTGTATATACTGTATGCACTTTTGATGTCTGTGTAAGTACATTTACTCAAGTAGTGCACTTAAGTACAATTTTGAGGTACTTGTACTTTACTGGAGTATTTCCATTATATGATACTTTTACTTCACTACTACTTTACTAGAATTGTGGGGATAATATTGTTATTTTACTCCACTACATTTATTTTGATAGCATTAGTTACTAGTTACCTTTTGCAGTTTTAGGTTATTATAAAAATTATTGTAATCTAATAAATGCTGGTGTATAATTAATGGATTAACCCCTGTCCCTACATAAGGTGGCTACAATTTGCTCCACCTTTACCCACTACTGTTTTTGTTCCAGTCTGTAGGTAACAACACATTTTTACCATCATTTTCATCTCTGACAAACTAATTTGGACCGAACTCCTACATTTAGGTCATCAAAAGCATAAAACTGTTTAACATATGCTGCTCTTCCACCATCTGCAACCCTCTGCCAAGCTCTGCCCAGCCCTTCAATATACATAAATACAGTAAGACACACTAATGAAGCGGGAATCATTCAAATGATACGACTGGTGAGAATGTCACTAAATACAAATACAAACTAAAATACAAAAGTGCCTCTGCCCTGTTGCTAGTGCTTTTCTGTGAGTCTGACTTTATGAGGCATGGACAGCACCTCAACCTCTCAACAGAAAGATACATATTAGACATATGAGAAACATTCAAAAAAGCTACATATAACAGCTTTGAATTAATGGATAAATAAACATGTACATATTGAGAGAATGCTTAGCCTTTAGACACATCATCGAGTGAGAAAATATTACTGACATATGACATAAATAAACTCAACTGTCACTACAGTGGTGACCTGCTGCTTAAAAAAGCAATTAACTGTAATTTGTGCATTTGCACTTGGCAGATTTAAAGTTCATAAATTAGTGCTTCTTCATACAGTATTTGTAGTTCATTAATGCCTTTCACTCCTGGCAGCAGGAGCAGAGAGCAAATTGATACAAGAGCTAAATGGAGTCAAACCACCACCACCCGACCCCTAACATAAATACATGAATGTTTTGCAAGCAGAGAGGCTCCAGTGAAACACTATCCTGGTGTAGGGATACATGGACAGTTCCTCTAGCGTTCCCCCTGAAACTAATGCAAGTGGCTGCAGCAGAGACATGAAAGCTTCAGCAGATATAACTTAAAGAAATGGAAATAATTGGACATCTTCGGGTTTTGGAATGCTGAAGAAGAAGATGATGTTGTGCACAGCTGTGGTTATAGACATTATATTCTCAGGTAGTCTGTTGTTGTTATTATCTGTCCCAAGCTCAAGCTCACTGTGACCTTAAGTCTGTCCCATTCCAGTCGATGCAATCTCAGGGAATTATATAGCATCAAACATCCACTCATGAATAAACTGATTACGGGTTGAGACAGACATTTATGTATGTATGTAAACTGAAACTTGATTGGTCAGCAGTGATGTGACAGCAAGGCGGTAATTCTCATGTATTCATGGGAATTTTATGCTTATAATATCCGTGATTGGCATCTTGAAGCCCAAGCAGGGTATGATGTCTACCTGGTTATTTCAGAAAAAAACAATAGTGCTAGCATTAAGGTGCAGTGCTGACAGGTTAGAACGGTCTGGAGATCTCCTAAAGAGTAGCATAGACAGGGGGACTGTTAATAAATGTGATACAGTTCTAGCACCTAGTTCAAAAAGTAGAACCAAAGAAGCATCAAACTCATCACTCCTGGTCAAAGTTGGATTAACTTCCTATTGCCATTTCTAATGCCATTTCCTAGCATTAAGCTCCATCCACAGTGACTGGTACAAACAGTAAATAATCTACTCTAAGAAAAAACAGCAAACTCTTTGTGCCTCCTGAAACTGTAAGACACAAACAAACCATAACACACTGCTAATCACAGACCTTTGAATTGCTGCTCAGCCTCTGCTCCAATTATACAGATCTTTCATTTAGTTCTGTAATGAAATGTTCGCCTGCTCTTTAGTTGATAAAATGACCCTTAGATTTCAAATGACCTGCCAGAAAACGCTTCTGACATTTTAGTTTTTTGTTGAGGTGCCACATTTCTGCGACTAACTGTCCTCTCTGTTCCACCACAGGCGATGTTTGCAGGAGAATATATCCAACAGTGTTATGGAGCCAATGAGAAATTCTGTCACGCCACAAACTACTGGGCTGTCGATGAAAGACTGTTGCAAAAGCGGTTTTCTTACTTGAGGTTCATAACCAAACAAAAATAAAACTGTTCTTTGTTTCATCACATTCAGTTTGAGATTAAATAAGACATTAAAGTGCCAAGTCTCAGCTTTCAGTCTTACATCTGTGTTTCTAGCTATGTAGTCTTTGTGTCGGTGTCTTGTCAGCAGTGAAGCAAAGACTTCAGAATCATGGTGTTTATGTGTTTTTATTAACGACAAGTGTCAATATAACAACTGAACAGTTATTTGAACTGTACATTGAACTAAACTTTGAAACATTTTTTTTATATGACAGGCGTAGTATTTCCTCTCTGACAGCCAAGCTGGGTCAAATGTGTCATCCAGTGGTGACTGGACTTTTACTGCTTGTCAACGGCAGGGTGTGCAGCACTTGCACCAAGAGCGGAAGAGCTATTGTTATATAATAATGAAAAATTTATAATGATAATGTATATAATGGTAGGGGAATTACTGTGGCATTTTTGAGCCTACTTAATTTGTAAGGTTTCCTCTTTACTACTCATATGGACATAAAAATCCACTTCACACCGTGCGGTGAAATGACAACTGGCAGTAAGTTAGTAAGTAAAAAAGTCCTCTTACATTTGAACTCTTGCAACCTGGGCACTGTGTGTTAAAAGTGTTGGCTCCCCCACACTGGTTCAGACAAACCTAATCACTTACATTTTTCAGAGCTAATGTGCTGAAGCACAGAGGTTGAAGAGACTGTGACTGTGCGTGGACTGTGTGTTTTCCTACACTATCTAGGTGACTCCTGCTGCTTTCATCCTGCTTACATTTGGCAGTTCTCTCAGAAAGAAGCCCAAGATCCTGAAGGACTGTTCTTTACCAGGTACCACCCCCTCCCAGCTACTGACAAAAGCAAAATAAAGCCTTGTCTTTGTGAAGTTACCAGTAAATCTTTTTTTTTTACTGGAGAATCATTCCTTTCAAAATCCAACAAGCTAACATATCTAACAAGCTCGCTGACACCATGTGAAAGCTTGGTGCTGCACTTTAAAAGATGATGCAGCTAGAGTAACTAGGTAGATTAATCAATAAAGTTCTGTGGAGAGATGAAATAAAGTGTTTTTTCCAAAGTCTAAAGACATTTTGAAGAAATCTGAAAGGAAAATGTTGATGTTTAGTGGGTTAGAGTCTGAACATCCACAGTTTGCTTCCCTCCTCACAGGACATTTGGTTCACATGCTAAATTTCAGACGATCCATAATTTATCAGCGTTGACTCATCTCGTGAAAAAGCCAGAAACTGGACAGTTTGGTCTCTGCAACGTGATGATGACAGCAGCTGCAATGCTAAACACTTCATCCACTGCTTTGTATCCTGCTTAATTCTGTCAATGACAGAGTTAATCTTTAAATTTTAATAAATTATTATAAAAGCATGGTTTTCAAGTTGTCATTATATGAGTTATAGTGTGTAGATTTAATAGCTAAAAAAGCAGATGTAGTTCATCTGTGTGCAAATATTAATGTAATTATCTCATGGTTTGCAAACACAAAGACATCCATGTGTAAAATCCAGAAAAATTATGATTCAAAGATACCATGAATAGGAAAACACAGCTCAAAAAGATAGTTCCTGCCTACGATCTGAAACATAGGCAGCAACGTGTCCTTTTAACATTTTATGTAATTAATTCAACGGCAGTGCCGAGTTCTGCAGGAAACAATTAGTGGTGTGATAAACTCATCACTTCACTGAGCTGAAGTTCATAGTCTCTGCTTCTCAGAGACAAACTGTTAACTGCTTATTAACTGAGAGGTGTTGCGTAATGCTAACGGGCAGCAGCCAAAACTACACAATGAACTGATAATAATGAATCCTTTGTGAGAGTTTGTTTAACAAGAAGGAAGTTGTGGATTATTTATGACTGTATTGAGTGAGCACAGAAACAGCGAACACAGTAGGAGGTCTTCACTACCTAATATGTGAGTGAGTTTAAGATCAACAAGCCGTTGACCACACTAACTTCACTTGTCTTTTTTCCCCTAACAATTTACAGATACAGTGGAAAGAAAAAGCAAGGGAACTATGTGTAATTTCCTGTTGTTGTTTCTACATAAACTGTTCATGAAATGTGATCTGATCTTCACAAATATCAAACACTGTCCTGAAACATGCACAGTGATGGTAGAAAAAGTTCAGGTTGCACTACGTTGTTTTTCTATATAATGTTGGTAATTTTTTTATCTACATTTATTTGAATTCCAAAGATATATGCACCTTTCATTTAGGATTTTAAAAAAATGTTTTTTTTGCTAACTAACTAATTAATTATAATTATTATTAATTACTAGATACATTGATATTTATATATAAATTATTATATAAAAGTACTAAAAGATTTAAGATTTTATTTTTTTAATTTCTATAAATATAAAAAATACTTTTATTCTGTGTT
>OMLM01008255.1:0-11659 GCA_900302695.1 Helostoma temminkii
TGTATTTGTCTTTTGATTTTATTTGAGGGATATTTAGTGTCCTCTAACACTCACACTTCCAGACTCCAGTAAAATGTAAAAACCACTAACACAGCAGGTGCAGTTTATACTTCAGATACTGTCTTTAAAAGGTGCCTGGCATGTTTATGTAGATTATCACAATTTCAACTTTAAGACTGAAAAATTATAACTTTGTAAATGTAGAATTTATTGCAGAGCTGTCGTGTTGGATTGCATTAGATTGTACAGGTGGTTGTAATGTTATGCCTGATCTCTGTAGGCATTGATACAAGTTTTTGTAGGCGTGTAGATGTGTATGGGATGATGTCAGTAAACCAATTTAAAACCAACAGAAGGAAGCAGTACAGGGGGATATTAGATTTCTCAGTATTTCTGAAGTAGTTACAATTCACCATGTCATGTTTTAAAAGCACTAACAGACAGAGCTTTGACAGTGGACAAGAAAAAAAGTTTAAAATTCAATGAGTGAATGATCTGAAGAAGTGAGCTGTACAAGAGTACATGCTAACTGGAATCAGCAGAAGCAAAGAGTGAGGCAGTGCAGTGTTAGAAAGCAATGGCGGACTTTCCTGATCAGTTATACTTAATCATTGTCACCATGTCCACAAATCCAGCAGGCTTATAGCAGTGTCATCAGTTATGAAATATTGTATTAAATTATCTGATTTGATGTTAAAGTGGTGCTACTGTAATGGAAAATATTTTTCTCTGTAGATGATTACTTCAAGTCATTGTTACTTGCTTATTTGTATGAGAGATGTTTTTCCCTTGTGGCACTGGCTATTATCTGAACCTAGGACTCACTCTAGATACAAGGTCCAAATGCCTAAACAGTGTAAAAACCCTTCAGTGAATCCCTACGCAATGACAACTGGTCTTGATTGAGTTACCTGAAGACAGGATTCCTGGTGCCTGTTAGAACCTCAAACAGGGGCAGCACCTTTGTATAATTTTGTATAACCAATACCTAGATTACACTGCAATAAACCATGTGTGCATAATGTAGTAGAGCTTACGTTAGCTATTCATGTGAAGTTAAAAAAAAAAAAAAAAATTAAAATTGAAGAATGACAATCGTTTCATTCCATTTTAAAAACTGGAGTGTGGATAGTGGTGGTATGTTCTGTTACAAAGTAAAGTGCATAATAATTCCATTTAAAATAAAAATTTACCATGAACACAACTTCACTTGTTCATAATTTATAAAACAGCAGGATACGTACATGCAGAGCAGAAACTTTAAAGTCAGAAAAGATTAGCAAGGAAGATTATTAAAGGATACTAGAATTACTCAGTCCCACATAGAAGATTAATTAAAACAAGAAACCTGGAAAGCGAGTTACAGAACTGGGCAAAGTATTATTTGGAAGTAATGAGTATTTCTTATTTAAATCATAACAAGCTGTAAGTTAGTGATAAAATTTACAAAGTGAAAAATCTTTTAGAAATAAATCATTTAATCATTGTTTTTTTCTAATTTTTTACACAATTCATCTGGAAATTTAGTAGACTACCAATATAAGCAAAAATCATTCTCCAAAAATACCATTTAACCCAGGCATAAATAAGTAGCAAACTGGAGACAAGGAGGAAGATACGCTGGATGTTTTTACCTTGTAAGCTCTAGGTCTGCTCCCGGCCCCCTTGGAGAACAGCCGCCGATGCCTCACTGTCTCAGTTGGAGGGTCATCCGCCGCTGAACTGCCATCATGAGGGAGAGGATCTCCAAAAGATAAAAAGCAGATTAAAGACACAATTCTGCAATGCATTCACAAAGCCAGGGCAGCAATATCCTTTAAAAATCTATTTAACAACCAGATATTTGGATTTTTTCCTCTTTAGGTTTGATAATGTTGAGGTGTCTGCATATTGGACGTGATTTATAATGATTAAGTTAAGTTTTATGCGTTTACCATCTTGCTCATTTTCTTAGTGTCCAAACCTTCCTTCAATAGGCTAAAATTGTATGCTCCATTAAACAACATCACAGACCAGACTAGGCAAGGGTGTAGTTAAATTTTTGAAAAGGGGTATTTCAATTACTATGTAATGCTCTATGTAGCTATGGAGTTATCACTATTACTTACTGTATAGTAGGTAATTTATCACAATCACACTGAATCAGAAAAGACAGCAAGGAGGACATATATTTATTCTCTCTCTATGTATATTCATTTTCTTTAAGTATTAGAGCGACCTTTTAAGTTTGATCAAAATTACTATAGAATGAGCAACAAAGCTTCAACTCATTGTCTGGATCAGCAATGTAAGGCAAACAGGCCTAAGTCACACTGATGAAGACAAAGCTTTAGGTACCTTGCTTGATTGTAGCAGCTACATTTGGCTTGACAGTTGATTTAGCAGTCTTCTCCTCCTCTTCCTCTCCTTCTTCTTCTGATTCAGATTTAAGCAGGCTGCTGTAGGAGCGCGGTATGATGTTACGCAGAGACTGTTTCCTGACTCCCAGGGCCATCGAGGACGATCCCTCGCCAGCATCTCCAGACTTCCAGTTTGCATCATCACTGCTTGACACAGAGGCCAGTCGCCTCGCCTGGACTGATAGAAAGGAGCTTCATGATTAATTTTATACACAGTTAAATATTTAGATGTCCTGTTAAACTGGATGAGAGCATGAGCACTATCTAATGAGAGACATACCTTTGAATGGTTTGACGATGCGGTCAATCTTTGCCTTTTCAATCCGTTCACATTTCTTAAATCTAGGGACCAAAGAAAGAGTGAAATGTTATTATATGACTGCAATGTGTTTATGTGTAAGAGAAAACTTGTCTTTTGTTATTGGAAGCAAAAATGCTTCTGCTAGAAGTTGTTTTCCTGTGGCTGGACGATACCTTCTGCCTGTTTCAAAGCAAGGGTTCAACATTTTGTGAAATACTCTTAGTTGCCTTCTTTCTTTTTAAGATGAGAAGATCAGAACCACTCTTGTGTCTGAACTCTAAACATGAAGCTATGTCAGCAGGAGAATAACTTAGCACAAAGACTGGAAACTGGAGGAAACAACTGGACTTGGCCTAAAGGCAAATACTCTAGCTATCCATGTTTTTTTTAAAATACATATAAAATGAAATTGTAATGAAAAATCTCCAATATATCCCAAATGAAATATTTTCATATTTTATATATACATTTCATATTTCAAGTGAAATATTTTCAACCAATTTTTTGCCAATATCACACCCACCTAGTAATAACGCACAGCAAAATCTGCCTATGGATCTGCCTGTCTCCGTAAACACATCTGTATTTGTGACTGGTTTCACTTACATGCAACACTGTCGCTTGGTGTTTGGTCCCCCGAACTTGGGCTTATCTAGACAGTTAATACACTTGGCACAATCCTCCTCTATCAAACAACCTCTGCAGCTTCCACAGCGCCGGGAACGGACTCCACCGGGTGCATATTGGGTCAGGACCCTCCTCTTTTTGAACCTGTGGCCTCTTCCTCTCCCCCTCCTCCGGATGCTTTCTTGAGAGACAACCCACTGAGCCCTGCCCTGATCAGAGATGTCGTTGTTGTCATCATCATCATCATCATCATCATCATCATCATCTCCTACATCTGCAAGCAAGAAACAGAGAAGATGGGCAGAGACGAAACACAACATTTCAGACATAGTTTCATGTGAAGTGGGGGTGACATCTTTAGATGTCAGAGCGTGCTATTCAGTCTGCGGATGTCACTGCATGTCTAACTGCTGTGACAGGAAGTGATAATTTACTGGTCTTTGTTCAACAATCAGGCTTGGGTTCTACAGCTACAGGTTACTAATGGCTTCCTGTAGCGTTGGACATCTAGAAGTCACTGCAGGATATAACTAGTGGACAAAAACATCAGGAGTCTGTGACGAGTCCATTGCTGACTGTTTTGGATTAAAATCTACTAGGAGCAGATGTGAAATGACTTTGACAACAACTTGCATCCACCGGTGATACAATTTTAATGCCAGCTGGCACAAAGCAACTGTATGCAGAAAGAAAATGCTCCTCAGAGGTGAATTTTGACTGAATACTGTAGCTGGAAGAACCTTGTGTAAGGATAAGTTGTTGTTTATTTTTCCAGAAGCACTAGATGTGTTATTTAGGTCACAAACTTTAGGGCAGTGAGTCTATTTGTCAAACAGAACTTCCTCACCTCATACTGAGTGATGCTCACTCGACCAGTGTTGGGTATAGCTTTCCAACAGCGGTGGCTAATCTGTGTATGACAAAAGATATTTTTGCTGGAAAATATTTTTGTTACAACTACATTGAGCTAATAAAGCAGTTTGGTTTTGCTCAGCAGGTTAAGCTTGCCAAAAACTATAGTTGCTATAGAAGAGGTTCTTCTTATTATTTTTATTGTTATTATTATTATTTTAGTTATGTTTCTAATCGCAGAAACCTAACTACACCATTTTGAATATGGAATAAAGAATATTTTAGCTGGTGAATGTTGTCATTACAATACAACAGCAGAGCAGCTTTGCAAAAACAAACAAAACAACAAAAAAAACTGAAATAAACTTAAGCCTGGATGAAGCAGTTTGGAGACACTGGACTCAAAGAGTTATCCTACCTTAGAAATGTGGTTCTCAACCCTGGTCCTCGAGGCACCCTGTCCTGCTTGTTTTCCAACTATCCCTGCACTTACAGCTTCTGATTGGCTGAACACACGTGATCTAAGTAATCAACAGTGGGTAGGACAGGGATAGCTGGAATGCAAGCAGGACAGGATGTCTTGAGGACCAGGGTTAAAGCACGTTTATGTGCAGTATACGTGTAAAGACAACACGTGAATGATGCTTTGATCCTAATTAATCCAGGGTCTCAGCAATTCTCATTACACAGTACGGCTGATGCTGCACACCTTGCAATATGCTGTCAGTGAGTTTCCAAATGTGTCCATGAATGGTTCGGCAAGTTCACCAAAATAAATATGAGATCTAAGGTAATTTTACACTTGAAACGCAATCTAATACTTGTTCCATAAAAGTAAGACCCAAAATATGATTGGGAACCAATAAGACCTACAATTATTTATTATTAATACCCTGAAACATGCAGAACACAATCTAACACCATCTAATTAAAGAGGGATACTGTGAAAGTTACAATATTCTCCTTCAATTTCTGTGTGTGCAAGGCTTCCCAAAATCCAGTATTCAAAGACTAAACATACCTCCTACAGCAGGGTAAGAAACATGTGTATAAAGTAAATTTTCAACCTTTTTTTATTGAGAAAACCAAATTAAAAGCTTTTAAGATATTTCAATACCTGAAGGTACCCTTAAATAAGTGATTAGGTCCACTTTGGTTGAGGTGCCTCCTTTGTGTTGTGTTTCAGTCTCTGGACATTTCAACCAGAACCTTCATGCACTGAGTGAGTGCATTAAACCATGTGAGCAGCTTTGGTTTATTCCCTTCATGACCGCTTCCTGTGTTTACTAGTTTACCTGTATTTACTAGCTGGTCAAAAGGAAAGAGACATACATTTGACTTTCTAAACACAATGCAAACTAAGTTTAGTATACAAAAATAGTTTCATATTCTGGTTGTAGAGCTTAACTGCAGACAGTACAAATTGCTAATTGTTATTTATCGTGTCCTTCAGTGGAGAAGATCCTCCAATGGCTTTTGGTCGGAGGAAAATGGTTTTGTAAACATAAGTTGATTTAAAACTTTAGACAGTTTAATTCTGACTGAAAATGTGAGATGTCAGTTCCTTGCTGAAACAGTGCAATATAAGATGCACTGAGCTGTTCGTCCCATTTCAAATAAAGCCAACAGGAAGTTAATATCTGTATTCTGCTTAATAACAACAGGCTGATGCATTGTACCTTCTGCTTTGGGAGAAAAGGTGATGCCCTCTCTCTCATGAAGCGGCAGAGCACTGAGTCTGGGAATATCATCTGGCACTACTGCACGGGGTTGCCCCAAAGCCACTGCTGCTGCTCTACAGACATGTTTGATCCTGGGACCACCCAGCGGCTGCTCCTGCACACGCACAAACAAAAATAAATATTAGGTGAACACGTAAATATTTGGATATAAACAAATTACAGTTTCATCACAGGTGAAACTTAAATAAACATGTCTATAACCTCTTGTCTCACATTACACTAGCAATGGACAAAAACTAATTATTTAACGGAAAACAAAAAAAACAACAACCACTTTTTTATAAAAAATTTGATTCATAATTCTACAATAATAATTTACGTTATTTAGTATTATTGTGAAAGGCTTTTGCATTACTCCTCTTCTGCACTTAGTAAAGAATTCAGGTAAGACTTAAAACACGGGTGATTACAACAAATGAAGCACCCTGAATACATGTAAGCAGCATCGTACCAGACACATAAATGCATTACCTGAGGACTGATGTCTGTGGGAGAATGATGTCTTCTCCTCCTCTTCCTTCCACTCACTGGCAATTGTGATTCTCCAGAGATTAACTATTCATCCAAACAAGCAAGAAAACAGAAGTTTATGTCAGAGATGCAATAACATCATTACAGTAAACACTAAATGTTTACACTAAACCTTTAATAGACAAGTTTTTTCAAGTCTGATTTGTAACGTTTAGACTATAAGGAGAAGACCAAACAGTTAATGCATGTCTTTACTGGGTGTAGTGATTTTGTTTTCCTGTAAACTGGTATTAGACAGCCAAAATTAAGGTTTCCTAGAAAGGGATTTATTGCCACAAGAAGAAATATCGTGATTGTGCACATAAGTGAAATTATTAGGACTGAAACATTTTCTTCAGTGTGGATCATTCAATCAAAAATTGATTAATTGTTCAATCAACGAAACACTGGGTGACAAAAGGGCAATTTTTACAAATTTCATCTTGGATGTTTACCTGTGACAACTTGAGCTGCTTTTGCTGATCAATCTTAATAAGTTGGACTTTGGCTTTTTTTAGCAGATGGAGCATCCTCTTATTAGCTCCACTGAGACCAATTCGGTGGCTGGGCCCACTGACTTCTAAAGGCTCCTGACTGTCTCCAGTCGTGCTTCCTGGTTGATCTGCACCAAAACAGCACAAATAAAGCGATTCAGGTTAGATGACATACAAACAAACACCTCGTAACTCAGGAACTCACTTCAGTTTGTTTAAGATTACATTTACATTAAGCCAAAGTGTTCAGGTTAATCAAAATTAAAATATATCAAAACTACATGAAAAAATAAAGGTGTGTTCACTCAAAACCTTAAGTGTCTTATCAGTTTAACGTAAAAGCACCAATGCAGTGTCATTCAGAAAAAGATTTGTGAATTTGTAAAAACACGGTTAAATTGAAGTGCCAAAATCTTTGTAAATAATTATACAAAAACTAAAAAGGATCCTTACCATTGTTGCCCGTTTCTTCAGGTGGCATATGTGTTGGTGCTTCCAAATCAGTGTTCACCACCACGGCTAGTTTCCTGATAACACCAGGAGAGTCCAACTCCTCCATCATGAGCTTCGACCTCCTCCTTTTTCTGGCATGAGTGGTCAAACTGTCACCATCATCTGTATTTTCTCCCTGAGAGTCTGGCTGGCTTTTCTTTTTCTCTGCAAGTTTTAAGGTTAGTTTCTTGAGGTTCTTGTAGATCTCTAGGTGGCTTGTGCCGGAACTGGGCTTTGATGAGATCTTTGCCACAGCAGATGGGCTGTCGGAAGCAGATAAAGTGTCACTTTCTGACTGCAACCAGTTGCCATCATAACCTGACTCGTGAAGTGGTGTGCTTGGTTTGCCATCCTCTCTCTGTTGACTCTTCAGCCATGTTGACAGTGAACCCTTTGGAAAAGGAATCATTTCCTCATCTAAAAACCTCTTCGGAGCTTTAATAACACGGGAGGAGCGTGCACTCATTACAGGATTGGTAGAGTTGTTGGAGCTCTGCTGGACGTGTTCAGAAAACAAGCTTGGTTCACCTTCTGATGGAGTGATATCCTGACTTTGTAGCTGCTGCTCGTTCCCATCCTGTGGCGTAGTGGGAATAGGCTCTGGTACATATGTGTAATACACACGTCTAGTTCGTGTTCGACCCAGTTTTGGTTGTTTAACAGCTCGGGCTGGCTTTCGCCTGTGCCCAAACAAAGATTTACGTTGTCTTCTGTGCGTTTGTCTCTCAGAGGAATCTGCTGCTTTACACTCGAGGGGCATTGCTGCCTCTTCTCCACTCTGGGCACCGGCCTCAGCTCCAGCCTCAGGAGAGGCTCCCATACCCTTGGTTAGTCTCTTTCTCTGCCTTTTGTGAAAAGATGCAAATGACGGAGCAACTGCTTGAGATGTGCGTTTGGTGTGTCCAAGTCGAAATCCCCTCAGTCGTTTCACAGACCTCTGTGGCTGAGCTTGGTCTGTGTCTGAGTCCTCTGACACCTCGCCTTGTTCTCTGACCTCAGAATCTTTTTCTGTGTCTTTGACTGCTGTCAGAGCACTCACCAGCTTATTTTGCTTACTGCCACCAACTGATGTAGTGCTTGTTTGGTTTTTGGTGCTGCCTGAGACTGACGTTTCTCCTGCTTTACTTATAAAGTCACTCGATTTTGTACTGCTCTGTCTACCTGAGGCCTGTTCATCTGCACGTCTAGCTCTTGCAGTGACAGCTTCCTGCTTGCCGTCCAGTTTATTTACAACCTTGGGTATTTCTTTGACTTTTTCTGGGGTCTTACTGACATCCTGGCCTTCTTTAGAAAGTCTGGGTACAATTTTTCCAATCAAAGCTGGTTTTGCAGTCTTTGGCATAAGTTTGCCAATGGGAAGCTTTGTTTTTGCAGACTGGTCAGAAACTTGAGAGGACTTTGTTTGGCTGAGTAACGATGACCGAGATGTCTTGTTTGGACGAACTGTTGTGGTCCCAAATCCTGTGAAATCTTCCTCCTGGGGAAAGAAAAGTAAAAGTGTACGTCTTAATTGAAAAGTAACATGACATGAACACCAAATGTGTAATATAAAAGCTTAACTGACAATACTTTTGTATAAAATAAACACAATGAACACTAAATAACTACAGACCCATAGCAGCTCTTAAATGATCAGCATTTTCATAATTTAGAGTTAATGTGAACACTGTAATGAAGCCAATGAAATATTTACTTGTTTAGCCGGATTAGTACCTCCTGTCAATCAACAACAATGAATTGGTTTGTTTCTGAGTGTGTGGGAGGATCACTGCGACAAAGGTGTTACTTTTTCTTTTTTATATCAAGATGAACAACTAATGTTTGTGCAGCTGGAACAACAGACATAATCAAACAGTAAGGTATTTTTCCTTTTCAACAGTAAGTTTTAATATTATTTTATACCTCTGGTACTCAGAAGTGAATGAAATATTTTTTCAGATTACCAGGTATTAGCCCTCCTGATACTACAGCTTATCATCATCATCACTACTCTCCATTCTTACCCCAGTGTTGCATCAGTATTGTGCTGAGACATCAACGGAAACCAACTGTGTTTTGTCTAATTATGAGCAATAACCCAGCAGATATTAACACGTGCACATCAATGTAATTTTTACACAATCTGCCTTATAACAGAAATTATTCTGATGACTAATCAAATTAAAAGTACCGACTAAGCCAGCCAAACTCTGCAGCTACCAAAGTTAAGAACTTTTGAAACACAGTCACCCTTCACCATCCTCTAACTCAGGCATCTATTTACTTCAGACACAAAGACTGCACAAAATAGCAAACTTAGTCAGATCTATCTAGACACGTAAAATAACTCTGTAGTTCTGTCAGAGCTGAAACTCCCTTAATCACATCTATCTCACAGCACTACAGAGCATGTGAGTGTAGGGCACTAAATGATGTGTGGTACTCCAGTAGAGGTGCACCCACAAGCTTTATCTTGAGCCATGTGACAATCGGTTACAGTGCCTGCCAAAGGTATTGCATCATTGAAGTCCAAGCCCCTGTTCTGAAGACTAAAACATATCATCAGATCCAATTTGGTATTATTTGATAATCACCAAACGGCATTAGAGGTAAATGATATATGACACATTGAAATTATTTTCTAATTTTATTAAAGAGCAATTATTTACCAATAGGGAAAATTATTATGAGATTCTTTCTAACCATTAGTGTGAATCCTAAAATGTCTCAAAGCTGAATCTCAGCTGATTGTTTTGTTTAATAAATAAATATTGGATTTACAAGCATAAAGCACATAAAAACACGGTATTAGACTACTTTAACAATAAAATTTATTATTTTTCTAGATTATAACCAAGTTGGATTTTCTCCTCAAAGTTGAACAAAAGTTACAGGACTGTTTTACTTTCACCTATAGCTACACCTGTCCAACTGAGTGCCCCTTGACCATCTCATATAAAGCCACATCAACAATAGAAGTCAAGTGTATCAATCATTTATATATGCAGGTGGAATGAAACTATGCCATTAACTTATAATTTGTGTCTATAACAAGGGTAGGCAACCCTGGTCCTAGAGAGCTGCAGCTTACGCCCCCTTTTCTTCTGTTGATTACCTGGATCAGGTGTGTTTAGCCAATCAGGAGCTGTAAATGCAGGGATAGTTGGAAAACAAGCAGGGATGCAGCTCTCTAGGACCAGGGTTGTCTATCCCTGGTCTATACCACCAACATGACTGTTAAACTTCTGCAGCTGCAGCACAACCATTAACAAACAACACTGCTCTTGCTCTTTAAAATATAGTGATCACATTAGTCTTATAAATTCAAAAGGTTTTGATTCCTTATCAAATTCATCCTTAGTCTGGGCTCAGTCCAACTGAGATGTGGATTATGAGTGTGATGACACTAAACAAAGACATATGCACAGTTTGGTTTCAGGGAGTACAGGAAAAATGCTTCACTGCATGTAACCCTTTCTATCCCCTTCCAGCTGCACCCCAGGTTCAGCTGACGTTCAAAACACAGAGCAGCCAGCTGACAGCTCCAACGTGGTGAGTGTGGTCCCCAACTTATCAACAGTGACGTTTTAACTACGGCATTACTACCGTCCTGTGGATCGGCACAGTTTGAGCATTTTAACTCTACAAAATTTCCAACCCCCTTCTGGTTTCCACAACAAAACGCATCCATGGTTGTTTTTGTGCCGCCAAGGTTTCCGCCTAATGTCGTTTTCATGCAAACAAACTCCAGCGGACAAACACTAATCTCTGTGCATGTGTCTATTGCAACTAATAACATTTTCAGAGTAAAGAGTGAATTGCTCATATCTGCAGAATTAATCAAATTGCAAACATCCACCCATCCATCTAGCATATCCTGCAGGTAGACTGTTAGCCACGGTGCCTATTAAGGCTTAATGTTTGCAAGCTAAGCTACCGCTAATTAGCTGCAACTAGCGTTAGCTTCAATACTTTTAACAAGTAACTATTTGTTTTAAATGTCGCTCTGCTGAACACGCTGCCTTTATGTGCCTCGCTAAGCGTGTTGTTACCCGTCTAGCTGCCATGCTACAGTTAGCTTATTCACCTCTTCACTGCTGCCAGAGTCGAATCCCGCATCTTTCTGCCGCCTGTGCTTCTCCGCCAACCCGAGCAGGCGTAGCAGGAACGGATCCTCGCTCAACGCGAGGCCGATGTTGACGGGCCTCGGCCCTCCGGCAGCCAGCTCCCCGTCGTCCGAGCCCAACCTTCCGCGTCTGCTAC
>OMLM01008256.1:0-26520 GCA_900302695.1 Helostoma temminkii
TAGACTGACATAGGCCACTGCACTGCTCTGCAGGACAACACTGTTATCCTGGAAGGGAAAGATGCCATGGACACAAAAGTTACCATCATTTTACTCCTATTCATAATCATAATTGTATAACTGTCATCACACTCTTCACATCATCATTATTTTCCACAAAAGGCCTCCTCTGCAGTTTTCAAACATTCTTGTAGAGGGTCAGAACATTTTTAATTCTAGTTGTATATTCAGTCAAACTGAAGAGATCTGCTTGGAAGAAGAATTATGACTAGTCAATCACAAATGAGACCCACTCAAAAACAATATAGTCTGATTGCCATTGTGGAGGGTTGATCTTCTATTGTGACCAGTGTCGACTACAATGTGGCACTTTGGCAGGGGCAGCAACATGTGGGAAAAATTCTGAATGTGTGAATCATTCAATTCAATTCAATTTTATTTATATATCGCAAAGTCATAACAAAAATCATCTTAAGGCACTTTACAGTGTAAGTTTAAGGTTTAAGGTTAACCTTACAATACAATTAAATAATAAGGAAAAATCCAACAAATCCCTCTTGAGCAAGCACTAGGCAACAGTGGAGAGGAAAAACTCCCTTTTTAAGAAAGGAAGAAACCTCCAGCAGAACCAGGCTCGAGGTAGGCGGCCATCTGCCTCGACCAGTTGGGGTGAGTGGAACGAAAGAGAGAAAAGAACAACAGGTCACAAAACAACAACAACAACAACAACAAGCAACAGGTGGGCAGGTAGGCAGGTTGGATGGGCCAGCAGCTGAACACCTGGAATACACAGGAGGGGGGGGTTCACATCTGAGCAGATCTTTTAAAAAGGATAAACCATTCTGTTTTTGTCTGCAGATCTCCATGTGGACCTCTTCACAGACCATGCAAGAGTGGGGAGCTCCACTCTGCCTTTATGTTCTGTCCACTGCTGAGATTTTGGAATTGTCCCTCCCCTAACTTACTGTTTTGAATGAGTCTTGACTTACATTTTAAAAATAATATAGAATACAAGTATCAGTCAAATTCCTTCCATTAAGTATTGACGTGTATCAGTGCATAAAGTATTCTGGCTGTTAGCTACTGTAGCAAACTACTAGCATGCCCTAGCAGTAGCACACACTATGTGTGAATAGATGAAAGGGTTATGGGTTAAAGGCTATGGTTATAACAACACTGTTTAAAGTACTGCATTGTGATATGACATTTACATATTTCATCAGTCTCCATTTGCATTTACTATGCTTTAAATATCTTTGATTTCAGTCACTTTGGACAATACTACCTCTGCCTCTAAAGCTGACATCTAATAAGACAGATGCTTTTGTGCTTGCTGACCTTTCCCCACTCATAGGACCCGATGTTTCCCAGGGCTGAGCCTCCCCATGAGCAGAATACAGTGGTACGGTCTGGCACCCAGCCTTGTTTGGTCTGCTCTGTCAGTGCTGCAATGAGCTGATTCATGATGGCTGAAGCACCGCTTCCCTGGTCACTGTCATGACGACTGCCAACCAGTACATAGCGATCTGAAAACAAAAAAGAACGAGATGAAATGTGAAGCTAGATTTGTTTGTGTTTCAATTTCTGTGATGTAACTATGTCTTCCAGGCAGAGTTCCTGGCCTTTTTGTACTTTGACAGCCAAAGAACAAAAAGCTAATATGTTTTCATAAAAACACAAGACAGATAATACCAACTGCACATTTCAAAAGATAAAATATTTTATTTGCTGTTGTATAAATCATATTTTTCTTTGTCTTTGAGGTACCATGGCTGCTGGTGGGACATCCTTCCTGCTTGGGCAAAAAAGGTGTGACTGAAGGTGGAGGTGACTTAAATGCTGAAGACAGCTCCTTAGGCCGAACCATCTGCTCTCGAATGGTGGATGTGTGTTGGATTAGTTAGCTTTGCTTTGTAGACAGCTGTAGTTAGTTTGCTTGTTGTCTACCTCTGTCGTTTATGGTTGTTATTTTGGCCGAACCACTAAATATGTTCTTTTATGTGTGTATATTAGTTTGCTGAGTTTATGTCTAGTTCAGTTGTTAGATACATAAAATAGATATATATAAAATGTATTCTGAGTTTGATTTTTGCATTTTTGGGTAAAAGAAGCAGACTTAAAATAAAACTTTTGTTTTATTAATGTAATGTAATCCCATTTCATGCTACAGGTTGCAGTTGCTTTCCATAAAACTAATGAATTCTTAAATAAAGATATCGGAGGGCATAACAAAGCCTAGAAGAGGTCAGAATACACTGCATTTTGCTGCATTTTTACTGCATTCGTTTTGACCATAGTCAAGTATGTGGTGCAATTATGGAAGTTGAGTCTTGGAGTCATGGTTGAACTACTTGGATGAGTAGTGAAATGTTTTGACGTAAGAAAGAAGTACAGTTGCTGTGACTCTACTACCTGACAACCTTGCCTGAAAGATTCTGAAAGAATCTTCACCAACATACCACCAACACGTTGCGAGTAAAACATAGAAAACATCAAATGTTTAAATTAAGATGATCTACCATTGTAAGAAAAAAAAGGTGTCTTCCTGGCAATAACAGACACAAGTCTGTGTCTGGTGGAATATGGTATTTTCTGTGTTTGTGCTATTTCCTTATAGCCATTTCCTATTCCGTGAAGCACAACAACTTTTGTTTGTTTGTTCGTTGTTTCTGTAAAGCACTTCGAACACCACTATTTAAAATGGCCAATATTAATATAAAGTTTCCTCACCTTTCTCAAAACATTTATTTAATTAAGGTAGGATCTGTGAAACAACACTGAGAAGTTAAACTAAATGATCTGGACAATAATAGTTTCCCACAGCTAAAATCTAGATCTACATCCCTGCCTGGCCACTGTGCTCTGTTAACCAACAGTGTCTAGTGGTTCCATCACAGAATAAAAAATCCACCGCAAAGCTCTTCAGCTCTTTGGTCCCATGATGGTGGAATGTCTGTCCAACTCTACACGATCAGCAACCTCACTCCCAACATTCAAAAAACTGCTGAAGACGTAACTTTCATTGCACTTAAAATGCACTTTCTTATTTAAAAACTTATCTCGTAAAACAAACACACTTCTTCTGATAGTGCTTTGCTTTGCTTTAGTTTTTTCTCCTTGACTTAGAGTTTTGCTTGTTTTGTACCTCACTTGTAAGTTGCTTTGGATAAAAGCGTCTGCCAAATGACTAAATGTAAATGTAAATGTAAAATAATGGGAATGAACCTATATTGATGATCTGATCTAAAGCTAACCATCCATCTTGTGTAAATTAGTTCTCTGAGATTGGGCCTGTCCACAGTGTTTGTCCTTCTTACTGCACTTTATACTGTAAGCCCTTTAAATCAGTTTTTACTTGTTGCACTTAAAATTAAGGACACATCATTGAGGGATTCATTTGTATTTTTATGGATTGTTAATTCTAAGTATGGTGAGACTTGAACATTATCCATAAATATTATATGTTTGAAAAGATTACCTGTTGTTTCCTTCTTTTTGTATTAAATATGATCTTTACTTACTAAAACAATAGAAACAGTGTCTAAGTGTATTCGAGTACACTTACTTAAGTAAAATTATCACAAAATGATATTTGAGTACAGTGTCTAACACACCAACACCAGTGCTCCAGGCTTTTTTGTATGCCTTACATTTCTACAAAGACACGGTGCGTGGATGCACAAAGCAGCTTCCTGCGGGCGAAGAGAAGAACAGAGCAAAGCTCCACTCCAACACGGAGCACTGATGACTTTGTTTGAGAAAAGAGGTGCTTAGAAAAGGCTGCTAGCTTAGCCTAAGAATCAGATAACGTACTACTGCTCTGCAAGGAGCTTCCAGTTTAAAGAACCTTTACTGTAAACTACTTGAAAACAGTAAAATATTAAAGTGTATTTTCCTTTTTCTATTTGTACAGATTTAATTCCTGGGTATTGTTCAAGATAGATGAACACACTATAGGTTTAACATTAATAGAAAAAAAACAACAACAAAAAAAAAAAACATGAAATACATGAAGCGGAGTTCTGACTGCCTTTAGGCCAGGGTGAAGTACTGCAGTTCAAAAGCACCAACTAGGGTTTAGTGTAGCCAGTGGTACAGGATGTTTTTTCTGTTATTATTCTTTATTTAAGCAGCAAGTTATTTAAATATTTATCTATCGGACTGAAAGCAAACTACTCTTGCAATGATCCTTACAATGCTTCCTGAAATACTATTGCATGTTTACTTGACCACCAGGTTGGATTAATGTTGAGGCTGATTGGTGTATATTCACTAGAGAAAATCTACTGTATGGACATGCAGCACAAGTTGACATAATTCAATGTTTAATGTGCTTTAACAATTAGCCTCATGCTTTATTATTAGCATAATTTATTGTTCTATTAGTGTCAATGTACTTTATTACCACACACAAGGCACACAAAAGCAATTTTATTTAAGTCAGGTGGACATGAGAAAATGGTTTTCTCTCTGTAAATTTACATTGCCATTGACTGGGGGAATCTGGCATTGCAAGTAAAGCTAAGCGATGTTGACGTTTGGATTTGAAGCACACATTTTACCTCTCTACAGTCTTTGTTATTCAGGGCTTCATGTCAGATTTAATACACACACATTTTATTGAATCCTTGTTAAGAATGCAGTAGGAATTGTTGCATTGTTCACATTTGTGTAGCTTTAAATCTTTAGCTGTGTCTGTCTTAATTCTGCACCCATCAATGAAACAGAAGATGCACTAAGAGTAAGTGTATATACACTACTATTACTGTTCCCACACATTACAGAGTTGCTTTCATTTTTTTTCAGTCAGAAAAAAAACATTATTTTAGCACATATTGCATATAGCAATATAGATTCAAATGCCTATACTATTGTGGGATGTGTTCCTCTAAACTGTCGTGAATGTGCAAGACGATTCGTTCTGTAAATTGCAATTACAAATACATTTTTGTGGGGAGTGTAATTCCTGGTCAAATATGTTTATGATATTCAACCCATTACAGCCAGAGTGAGAAACCTTCCTTCCCATTTTGCTAGAGAAGAGGAACTTGAATATATTCTCAGCAGATGACCAAAGGCCCTACAGGAGGGTCACTACCACAGGTACGAGGTACTCAACACACTGACTGTTTGCCTGCAACTTTACACTAAGCACTGCCACTCTCCGGGCAAAAACACATAAAGGCTTGTGGGAGGCTCAACCACAACAACCTTGTTGATCAGCATGCCAGATCCAAACGGCACAAGAAGTGGCAGCTGTTGGTTGACCTGTGCAAGCAACAGCAGCACAGCAACCAGATATCATTAGTTCATCAAGGGCCACTATACATCTAATCATGATAGAAATAATAGTGCCCTGGTAAGTCTAGAACAAAAAAAGCAAAATACCATTGAGCCAGTATATTCTGGATCAATGCTGTGGTCAAGGGTGTCAAGCTTGCTGCCAGTCAGTGGAAGTGGCTGTTGGAGTTTTCATTGGCTTGGAATTATAGGTCTGGAAAAATCCAAGTCATTAGAACAATCATAGGGACTGCAGAGAGCACCTCCAGATGACTCTGGATAAAAAGGGGTGATCTGTGAACCACTGCGGCTGGGATGCAAGTCGGGAACTGATAATCCCTGTGATAATCCCTGGCTGGGTCACCTGGGCAACGGTGTGTCATGTTATGAGACCAAAACACTCAACAAATCCAGGATACATCACTGATCACAACTATGATATAGGCTATAGCTGCACTTTATATCTTTTTGTAATGTTATCATTGTTACAGTTATAACTTAATGACTGTTTCTCTGTTAAGAAAATGCCTTTTCATATTTATCCACAACACAATAAAGTTGCTGCAGTCTAAAATATCTGTGTAACTGTATAACTTAGTCAACACACAACAAAAGGTGAACATTAATAATAGCTGCTATTTATTGCTGTTCAGTTTACATAGTTTTAAACTGTGTTTCTTTTTCCACTTTCCTTTTATTCAGTTACAGCAGTGGTTCCTAAACTGGGGGCACAACATGCCTTAATCTAATGTATAGCCCTTTTCACACATACACTCCAGACTATATTTGGGCGATAAGGTCCAGACTTTACTCGGACTCCGGAGTTGTGTTTTCACACATGCAACACCCACCCGGACATACTCCGTTTGAAGTACATTCACACATCAGGAGAAATATTTGATTTCAGTGAGGGAGGATCTGTGACAGTAAATGTTCACTGCGGTTTTGTTTTCAGCATCACAGCAGAGCCAATCACATGATTAGAAACAATGTGTAATGTATATAACCTCAGTTTCATAATAAATATTTCCTATATTTTCTAGAGTTTAGCTGAGCAGCTCTACTAACAGGTAATGTTATTTCTCTCGTTGTGATTACCCAGAGAATTACTGGCTGCGTTTACACCGAGGCTCACACAGAATTATGCAGACTTTGTACTAGGTGGCTGGCAGGAAAAAGTCTGTGTGAGTTGACTCACATGTTTGTGTTCACACTAGAAATGCTTTTACCTACAAAGGGGGGTCCAGTAGAAAAAGTCTGGCGACCACTGAGCTACAAAGTGAGATTAGACAGAGCAGAACTAGACAGCACATCAGCAGGCACCATGTATTTTCTTTCTTCATGCACTGGATATATAGGTAACCCTATGGTACATTTACCGTGGTACTACATCTAATTAAGTACAATGTTATGTTGTTTTGGTCCCTTCATTCATTTCTAATAGGGTGGCCAAAACATTACGACAGATCCACAAACAGTTGCTTTTGTCAAATCTGTCAGTGGTTTAGAGGTCGGATCACGAACACAGAAAGCTGAGTCATTCCGCTAACAAGCACATATCAGAGTGCCTCTGGAACACTGGATTATAACATCTAGTTCCTGTAATTTCTTCCTGTACCTAAAATCACATCAACTTGTTTACTGTAGCTGTGGCCAGTATGACTAATACAGCTAAACCTGAGAGGCCACAGAGGATATGAGTTTAGAAGAAGTGCAAATAAACTGTTCCACCATAATATTGGCGTGGTAGATTCATTTTAATTGGTAATTCATTATATTGGCCAGGGGATTATTGGCTAAGGATAATATTTTACAAATGACATTTTTAAAATGTACATTATACTTAAATGTGTGAAATCACATGATTTGAGCACAACGGCAATGCACTAAAATCTCATGGGCTCTATCGACTTTAGCTTCATGTCATCCCTCTTAAAATGACCTATTTGACCACAGCTGCCCTAAGTTAAAGTACTGTTCTTCTAGATGTTCATCTACACAATATGAATATGAATTCTAACAAGAAGTCTTGGATAACAAAGAATGTAGAGATGTAAAACATGCCTATCAATCTATACAAATATTTAAATATTATATAAAAAGAAAAAACTATTTTGCACTATACTGTACAAACCTGGGTTTTTCTTTCCTTTCAGGTATCCCACAACATTGTAGATTTTCTTATAGGAAAGCTGGTTTCCAACAGTCAGTGTAATCTTCTTTCGTTCTAGAAAAAAGAAGAAAAACTTTAATATGAGCTGCAGAGGCAAAACAAAACATGTTTTTGAATCTCACTGTTAGTGATTTCAAATATGATCCTAATGCAGACCAGCCTCACAAATGAGACATTGTAAATGTCACCAGCGCTGTTTGTGAAATCACATCTTAAACTACCTAGCCACTGTACAAGCTTGACCACAGCAGACTGGCAGAAAAACTCACTAAAATCAGAGGGAAGCTGTTGCAAACAATGTAATGGTTACTCCACAGTGTGTGATTGCTCAGGTTAAAACATAATCTTTGCTCACTGCTGACTGAGTCATCCATTTTGCCAGCCACTTCAGCAAACACTTGATGATTATGCTTCAGCTAGCTGTAATATGTCGTACATGCTAACAGGCTAATAGGATGACAAGTGGGAGCGACATCAAAAAGTTCTATAATGATATAATGTAATAACAGACTACATTTATGTTTCTCTGTTCTGATCAAAGTGTTCAATGTTCAGTGTGTGACCTCTCTGCGTCATTTGCATTTGTCCCAAAAATAGTGATGTTCATTTGAGGTGTTAGGCATATTCAGATAAATCAATATGAGTGGGAACTGTGAATGGCTCATTCAGAGTTTCCCATTATTTGGTCTCTATTAACTCTTAAATACATTTGGAAATTAAGAATAAGCTACAACCAAAATGAGCTCAAATAGAAAGTGTCCTTTATGTGAAGGTCTGAAATTCAAACAGGCTCTCACAAAGACAGGAAAAGAAGACCACACTTAAACTCGCATACTCTAAAGTGCCATATGATGCATTTGACAGAGCAGTCATTGGATATTGTGTCTGCCAGCTCTGCTGCCTTGGTGGACGGCTGTGAGCTCTAGGGGGGTTGATGGCTGGATATCTGAGGGAAATACAGACGAGCTGCCAGTGAAGATGTGAAGCAGGGACTCAAACTGTGTGTGACAGAGGTCCCCTGCCTACAGCACAACACTCCAGTATGACAGCCCACTTTTCCAGCTCCACTACTGTCCTCCCTCCCTCCCTGCCTGCCTCCCTGCCTGCCTGCCTGCCTGCCTTCCTTCCTGCCTGCCTGCTCACCTTCTTGCTCCTGTTTAATACATTGTAAAAATTCACTGCTTTCTCTCATAGGCGCCATATAACCCATTTATCACTTTTGACACCGGCACAAATGACTTTGGCTAAAGGAACATGTGGCCCGTTTGTGTATTCATTCGGCAGATGTACGCACAGAGAGCAGCAAGAGAGATTTGTCACAGAGTAATTCCCCTTCATGATGAATTGGTTTACAGATAGGGCTTCTTCTACAGGTAAGAGGTGACTCTGAGTTAAGGTTGGAGAGTTGATGAAAATATTCAATGTTTGATTTTTACAAGTTAAATATGATAGATATGTTAAAGCAAATGCTTCCACAGTTGTCTCTCAGTCTCATAAAGATGCCTGTCCTAATTTCACTAAATGTATCTGATTCAAATGAAATGTGATGCTAGCAAAATGCTATGTTGGGTAAATGCGTTGCACAAGCAGCACAGGCAGAATGCTTAAATGGGCCGTCTCTCAAGGCACAGGGCCTGCCCTTGCTCAGACTTTCAGTCTCTACAATAGGCCTTTAAACAAGATACTTAACCTCTGTCTGCTCAAAGAAACATCACCCATGACAACCCTGCAAAAAAGGATACCCCAGTACAAATACTACAAAATAGGTCATGTGAATGTTCCTACAGCGGCAAGAAAAAGGAAGTACAATTTATTGGTTTACTGCTTATTTTGGCCATGAAAGGTCATCTGATTGTCACAAAACAAACACATTCTTCTTGTTGATATAACATAAACAGTCAAGATCTTTCATGTATTTATTGTACATACCAATAAACATACAAAATGTTTTGGCTGAACAAGTGGTTGAACCATCTTTGTCTGCAATAATCTCTAACAAGCACTTCCCGTTGCTGTGGATTAGACCTGTACAAAATTCAGGAGCTTTGGACCACAGTTTCTTACAGAACTGGTTCAGCTCTGACATATTTGTACGCATAGAACTGGAGACACAAAATGGTTAGTTTAGCTTCATGTCTGTTGTGATTCTCAGTCATCCAGGTTATAGTTATGTCAAAGGCACCATTCATTCAGTGGCAAATGTTTCTTAGAGACATTTCACCTCATCCAAAAAGCTCCTTCAGTTCTGTACATCTGTGGATTTGCTAAGCTACTAACACCTTCACATCCATAGAGCTCATATGCGGATCATTGGTACCCTTCATGATCATTTGTCTCTATAGGGCCAATTCATGCATCCTGCAGAAGGTGGCACAAAATCAGTGACATCATATTGGCCACTCCTCTGGATTCTTTTAAACCCCCACCCCAATCACTTCTTTTATATAAAGCACCTTCTGTACAATGTCTAGATCCTGAAATATAGTTCTGAGGCAGAATTGTAACATTTGTCTTCACCTGCTCTCCTCTGCTGTATATGTATAGACTGGTCCAGATTACCCACTACAATGACAATGAGTAACAACACAGACGATACGGGGACTTGTACAAGTATGGACAGATTATTACAGTTCAAGGTCCTCTGCAGGATGCATATTCCAGGTTGTTTAGAGTCAGGTGTCATATTGTAACAATTTTCAATTGTAGGGGAGTTATTGTACATGCTTTAAGACACTAAGTACTACATTTAAAAAATACAGAGGATTTGAATACATAAAGTATAAACATTTTAAAGAAATTAACCAACAACCCAAAATGACATTAAACAGAAATAATAGGCTTTATGGCCTGAAGTCAGAACTGTACTTTGGTTGTGCGATGACAGCACTATCATACCTGTACTGTATAAAGGCCAAGGAACAGTATCACTACATAAACATGATGTCTTGTGTTTTAGTAGAGCTGTTGCTTATGAGGACCCAAAAATGACCTAGAAGCCATGTCAGAGTCCCCATTTGATGATAAATGATTTTATTTTAAATTTGTTTGGGTCTCATTTTACTGCTACGGGGTTTGGGTATGTGTCAGTGTGTCCAATACACAAGTAGATTAAAGTAGTTCAAAAAGAGTTGTTTTTGAATGAAATACAAATACATTTCTTTAAGTGAAATGCATTATGACATTTATTTTAATAAATCTGAGTTTATGCACAGTTCTGGACAATTTTTTTCATTCTACTAATAGCAATGGCATCAACAACTTCGAAACATCAACTTTTCCTTCAAGAAATGAATCATGTCTTGCAATAAAGCAAGATGATTTTATCTCCCACGGGTCCGTGCATTTGAAACACAAGTTGCCACTTAATTAAAAGAGTTGATGTATAATCATAGAGTCTAAATTCAGAAGCATCTCATTGCCATACTCTGCAGGGTATTAAATGCAGAGCTGAGAAGTAAAAGCAGTAAGTGAATGTGGAAAACCTGCACACAGCAATCAATAGTGGTGTAATTAAAGGGCCTGGGAGTCCTTTCTATAAAGCCATTTCAAGTTGTTCTGCTTCGCTCGCTTCTCCCTCCGTGGCCTCGCAATGTAATTGCCACGGAAATTTGCTACACTTTTGGCATTCGTTCTGAGTGAGGGAGAGGAACAGAGAGAGACAAAGAGAAAAATAAAGAACTGTATTGCTAAAAAACAAGAGAAAGAAAAGAGACAAAGAAGGAATTCAGGCACAGTTGACTTGCTGAAGTAACATTCTTGAATATGATTTTTCAACAGCATTTTTTTCCCAAGATGAATGTGTAGCTGCCAAAGTTGACTACTGTAGGATATATAAGATTTCTATCAGCTAACTCTATTCACTATACTCTATATAGTCGATATGGTGATTCTATGTTTTATATTGTTGTCAATATACATCTTAATAGTAAAAAGACTGGTGTGTTGTGGGTCTAAGGCTGTTTTATGATATAATGTGTCCAATAGCTCTTTTGTGCATTGATCATCCACCACTGGGATGAACTGAAATGCAGAATGCAAGACCAATCCTCTCTTTAATAATTACATTCCTATACAAGACAACTGCAACACACCACTGCATTTTTGTAAAGAAAATAGTTCATAGTTGATGGATTACATTAAAATGAAACATTTTTATCATTTAAAACATTTTAACACTGACTACCACTGCTTTTAAAATACCACTTTCTATGCAATTTGTTCCAGTAACTACAAATATACAGATTTAGGCCCTCAAACATTTATCTGGACAAGGATGGAGTAGATGGATAATGTGTGGGTTGGTGGGTGGGTATGTAAGTAAATTCCAGATAACAAACCGTAGGATCCAGTGTTGTAACATGTCATGTGACTCTCATCATGAGAAGCTGTGGAGTTTAACTCAGATATCTTTGTGCTTAAACCCAACCAAAGTGCTTTGTTTGCGATTTGTAGTTTTTGACTATTAAGAAAATATCTGTCACACCATCTGCCATTTTGGTGCCATTGTTAGGAAAGCCTGCCTCAATATGTGGGGACGTGCAAATGGCCCACTTTATGTGAGCATTAGGCTTGGAGGACCTACTAATTTATTTTTGATGAATGAAGCACATATTCTCAAGAATGAATACATCATTCTAGGTTAAGCCAACAGACCACCATCTTTTCCTAACTCTAACCAAGGCACCGCCTAAACACAACAATGAAAGAAGCTTATTGATGCTGTAGTCAGACAAACTGGATGCTGTATTGCAGAGTTGTATTTGTTTTGGCAAAAAACAAAACAAACCAAAAAAAAAAAACATTTTATTTATGTGTTTTGTATCCATGTATTTGCTTAGTTGTATAGGAACTGAGGAATGGCAAGCTGCAAGATTCTCACATCATTGTCTGAGCTTGTGTATATGGACAAATATACATTGTCCATATGTCTAAAGTGTGGCTCGGATTATACAAAGCATCATTTTTAGGAGATCAAAGAAATGTCGACAAAGTTTGCAGCAAGCCTTAGAGGTAGTGATGGACTAGCTTGGTAATTGTCTGGTCAACAGACAGACCACTCCGATAGAGTCAGAGCCAAAGCCCTGAGGCCTGATCAGGACAGAGTGTGTTCAGTGATTTAATCAATTTGAAAGTGCTGAAGAGATGAGAGGTTCTCTCTCAAACACACTTACATGTAAAAACACAGATACATGTCCATAGATATAAAGAAAAAGACAGATTTCAAATTAACTTACTGTATATAAGCAAGACTATTTTAAGAAAATCAAATATTCACTAATAGATGTTCCTGTCAAATACTGAGAGTTGAACGAGGTCAACTACATCACCTCGTTAAGGTCTGATGATCTCCATGGAGGGCCCCATAGCAATTAACCAATGGCTTGCCAATATAACCAGCCTTAATTGAATGGGAATTAAAAGAGAAAAACAGGGATAAAGGAATTAAACAGAGAAAGAAAAAAATGAAAGGAGGCAGACAGATGGAAACAAATGATAGTGGGATCCCAAGAGTGGTCAGAGATGCAGCTAATCGATTGGAGACAGATTACATCTCTCTCGCTTGCTTTCTTTGCCTTCCTTTTGTGTCTCTCCCCCTCATATGGCCATTCTGCCTGTATTTCGAACTCATTTGATGTAATGGAAACACAAGAAGGAGCCTACGTTGCAGAACCATTGGCTGTACATTACGCTTGCTCTAAACAGACACCTACATAAGACCCATTTGTCTTATGTAGGAGACAGAGTGTTGTACACACACACAAATAATCAAATTATGCAGTCAGAAACCAACAGTACCTCTACCAGAACTGGAATACAGTGTTTAGATCATGACAGACAGATCTACAGACAGACAGTCACGTACTGTATAATGCCTGCTCAAAGAATAGCACTAAAACATCCCAAAAGACACTAGATCAAGATGCATTGAAACTACACAAAATATTCTAAAAGCAAATCTCAATAAAATATGTTAAAAAAACAACTTAACTCAAAGAAAAAAAAGATAAAAATCTAATCCTACTGAGTTTTTTTAGTAGTATCTACTCAAAGCCCACACTTGAAAACAATATCAGTGCAATAGTGCCTGTGACTTTGGCCACTGGCTTTTGGGGGTGCATCATTGATTGTCTGTCTGACTGACTTACTCAGGCAGCATGGGTGCAAAATGCGTGTGTGTGTGAGTGAGTGAGAGAGAGAGAGAGAGAGAGAGAAAGAGAGAGAGAGACTGTTATCTGTGCAACATGGCAAACAGCAGAAAGCAGTGTTCCAGTCAGTGACCAACTGCTTGGATGTGTTGGAGAATAAATGGAAATGGACAGAAACAGACACACGTACGATGGGGAAACATGCTGGCAACAAGAGCAAAATACTCCCTCACATCTCCTCCCAAAAAGCTGCTGTGGTAGGATAAAGGGAGGGCAGGCAATGAGCAAGTGGAGGCTTAAGTCAAGCAGGGAAAACAGAAGGTGGCACTGTGGTAGAAGCCTGCAGTGATGATGCTAATATAAGAGGGGATTTACACTCTCAAAAGGAGGAATTACCCCTAATACTTTACCCACCTCAACTTTCTCTTACACACATGTTGAATGCAAACTCATAGCAGCACAGAGTGTTCTTCTCCTCAGTATACCAGTGTTACAGTATGCCAGTGTTACTGTTTCATACCCACCTTTACAACCTTAACCACACAGGGTGCCTTAATGTTAATGAAACCCAAACCACAGTGTTCCACTAACCCTTAAAAAAAAGTAAGTTTGTGGCTAAGCTTAAGTAGACATTTTCTATAGCAGTGCCAGAACAAAAATATCTTTGTTTTTGAAAAGATCCATTCCACAAAATCTTTGAAAAAGGAGACCTTAGCAAAACAGTGATACTGTGGAATGGCCTCAAGAGAGCCATTTATACTAGACATTGAAAATCAACATATTTTGAAAAACATTTTATGAATTCTCCTAAAATTTGCCAAGAAAAGGTCAAAATGACCTTGATACATATGTATCGGGTGGCCTGTGCTTCTGGAAGTACAGGTGCCATGAGCTGTTTACTCATGATGGACGTTTAGATAGATTAGATAGATTTATACAGAAGAAATCCCAAGTTTGGTGGACAAGCTTTATTTTTGGGTTTTCTGAAATCAATACAGGGTCAAATGAATGCATACAGGGTATGTATCATATGCATACGCCTACTTATGTTATTAATTCAGTGGTGCTAAAAGTTCAGAAATATCTTTAAAAGCCCAAGGCCCTTTAACTTCCAGTAAGTGATCATGATTCAGTACAGCTGGTATCTTCTTTGTGCCAACATAAAAAGGGTTTATTTGACAGCATTCACTGGATTGAGTAACACATGGTACAGCAGGAAAGTCAAAAGAGCTCAGTGCAGATCTGAGAAAAATTATGGCAGATTTACACACGTTTGGATGTTTCTCAGAGCCATTTCTAAACAACCCTGCTCCAAAAACAAAATCATCAACCTCAACTGAAGAAGGCAACTGACCACATGGACAAATCATAGGAAATCTTTATGGTCAGACGAGATGAAGACTGAGTTTGTCCACAATGACCAAAGGTATGTTTAGAAGAGTAAAATTGAGGCATTCAACCTCAACACTGTAACTACTGTTAAGCATGGCAATGGTAGCATCATGCTACATGCTTGGCTTTTTGCTCCCAACTGACATGGTGCATTGCCATATTTCGCATAGAGTAATGAATGGAGATTATTACCTCAGAATTTGTCAGCATAACTTAAAACCACCAGCTTGATGATTGAAAACTGGACACAACTGGGTGTTTCAACAAGGGATAAAGAAAGATAACATTAAGCATTTGGAATGGCCTTCCCAAGGTTCTGACATCAACCCTACTGACAAGTTGTGGACTATGTTTAAAAGTCTGGTCTGTGCCAGAAATTTGACATATTTAAGTAAACTCTACTCTAAAGATGAAACATGCTAAGGGACATTTATCCAAATGTTCAGTGTGCTATATGTATGACTGCCTTGAGCATGGCAAATTAAGAAACATTTCAGAGCTTTCAGCATCTCAGAATTAATGACCCAGGTGAGTTTATGCATATACATACCTATTTGTATTAATTTTGACCTAATGACTTTGGTATTGCTGTGACTTTTTGTCTAACCTCATAGGCTGCCTTGGCTGTACAGCCCAAGTCTTGCTTAACCTTATTTTCAATGTAAGATAAATTGCTTTGTAGGGAATTATTTGCACTTGGTTTTACACATTTTTTTCCACAAGCATCTTTTTCTGAGGACCATTCATGTCTGCTTTATTCCAAAGATGAATGCAGACACCCTAACCAGAAACTGTGTATTTTATTTAATACTGCCATCCATATATTCAGTCTCTGTGGCTCTTGCAGTAAGTACTTGTTCCTGCGTCTCTTCTGTCACCATAGTCACAGTAGATTCATTAACAAGTGCATCTCATTTATGATGACCTGACCGTGATGCGCACCCAAGAGCTAAGTCCCATTTCAAAGCAATCAAAACTGTACTGCAATAAAAACAGTTCAAGTAATTATACACCACAATATAACAAGAGGAAGGATGGCATACAACTACAATAAAAACAGGAATGCAATAAAAGAAGGGTCAGAGAGCAGATCTTTATATAAAGTTCCTATGAATCCTAATCTTTTTTTTTTTAGATTGCACTGTAAGAGGAGAGGCATGAAATAATGCAGTGATAGTTACAGTCTACATGAGTCACTAATCAGCCTTCTGGTTTGACAGGCACAACTTCTTATAACAACTGAACTGTTATGCCACCTTATCTTTAATTGTCTTGCTTTATCTTTATCCAGCCAGCAATCTCTTTCCAAAACACTTGGGACTGAAATCTGGAGTGACATTGTCACCATTATAGCAACAACTGTATATGCTCCCGTTACAATCAAGGTCTTTAAAATAATGGCAAATTGTGTCAATCTGATGCACCTTTCAAGAGAGCAATCCTAAATGTCAGTGTCTTTTAAAACTGTTACAAATAACCCCTTAATAACTAGTCAAAACAAAATAATTTTTGTTCTGGCACTGCTATAGTTAATGTCTGCTTGGGCTTAGTAATGTAATGACTTTTTTAGGGTTAATGGCACATTTTGGTTTGGGTTTTATTAAGATTAAGGCACACTGCATTGCCACTGTTTAAAATGGTTAAGGTTAGGATGTGGCCATGGTTAAAAGTAAACAAAATAAAAATGAACCTGATCCTTTTGCTGTCACTTATGGTAATACTGATATTACAGCAAACCTACTATGTCTAAAAGTATTCCAACTTAATCTATACACCTGATCAGTATAATGTAATTTGTGGACTTGCTTTTGTGTAACATAAAATAAACGTCTAGACCTGGCCTTACGCTGCATACAAGCAAATCAGTCTAACCTTTGTGTAAGAACTTTTTAACGTATTCATTATTACTATGCATGTTTGATTACTCTAGATATTTGCTTAATTCAGGTTAGTTTTCCAGTCATTTTGTACTGTTAATTTTCTTGTCGTTATTTAAATTTATCATTTGAGTTTACTGTGGTGCTGTGGGCACCTCAGTGTTATAAGAAGTCAGGCATGTATAAGGCCAGCACACACCATGGAGGGCCTGTTTTCTAACTAGAGAATGAGGGGCATAAGGAATACTGTTTGGTTGTTTATTTGAATGCTTGGGACAAAATAAATAATCTGAAATGCAAATGTGAGAATGGACAATGGAATCTTCCCACTTCCCACAGTGCATCAGTGGCCTTTTGACTTTAATTTTGCTTCAACAGTGATCTGAATTTGTCGACAAATGTCCACTTCATTTTGTATCTTCCTCCACAAGTTACTCACCCTCTCTCATTTCCACATTTAAAATAATATTTATTAATTATTACCTGTCTATTTTATTAATCATTGACCACACAGATCACAAATAGGTTGCGTAATAAGCCTTTATTTATAATCTTCAGTGGATATGGTTGCATCATGTTCTGGCTGGCTTTTGTCTCGAACAGTGTAAATCATTTGTAAATTATTTATTCATATACATAAAATGTGAATGAGTGAGGTCTTAATTCTTTATTTTGCCCAAATTACCACCGCATAATTAATAATGATGATTCTCATGGGGTAATTGGTGTTAGACAGCTGCAAATATATGTTGACTAAAGACTTCAGCAGCCTGGAAACTGTTTGTGAAAAAGCTCTGATCGAACATCATGCTCTGAACTGCCAACTGACCTGCATGAGGAACCATAGCCAATATATTTAAACTATGACCCTATGAAGATACTATGATCATGGGGAATTCTGAGGTTTTCTTAGCAGAAAATGCCTAGTTATCACTCTTTCAGGTAGATACAGTATAGTTACTTTTATAATTGTCATACATTCATGTTTTTGCTTATATGAATCTTGGTCATAGCCTAGGTAAAGTTGGTTATTGATCAGTCCCTCAATATGGTGGTAAAGTTTTCAGAGGAAATGGCAATTTTAAGAAAGTAAAATTGTATGAAACACATTGCTTCTGAGCGCCACAGTTGAGATGAGGCAGTCTGGTCACATCTGTGTCCTTGTTGTTGTTGGTGGAAATTCCAGGTTATGAACTCTGTGAGTCACCATAAAATGTGACTGATATGCTAGCGGAGACAGGCAGTGGTAAAGGTGATCCATTTAGATAGAGTAGAGGGACATAAAAACAACAGCCCAGACTCATATTCACATGGAAGCAGCTAAACCTACAATTTCAACCTTTTTTTCTTGTTGTTTTAAGTGCCATCACTTCCATATCCAAGAAAGTTGGGGTTGTCGAAAGTGACCTTAGTAAAGGTGACTTCTTTTGTCAATTCTCAAAATCATAAAATAGTGTTATTTATTTTATTACTCATTAATTTACAGAATATTGTCTTGATTAAGTTTTAGTCTATAAATGTCTAAATTTATAAGATAGACTGGCAAGACTGCCTCTCGCCACAAAACAGCTGGGATTGACTCTAGCACCCTTGAATAATGGATGGATAAATGTGTAATAATAAATGTCTATGTTACATTCTCTCATCCAAATGGGTTCTTCAGTTCAGAACAAGATTTGTGCTGTCTTCAGTTTGAAACTGAAGAAGTATAAGAAAGAGTAGTTGTAATGTTCACTTGTCTCCAAATACCACTTTTGAGTTAGGGTCAAAGATAAACATTATCACGCCTCACACCATCACGTTTTGTCTGACCAACACTTCAAAACACAAAGATGTTCAGATTTCAGGTTATGTACTGTAGCTTTAACAAGATACAGATCAGTGCCTTTGGCAATGTTAACTGTAGTTTTTGCGAGATACACAGCATGTACAGATACAGTTATAACAAGCATTCACCCCCTTGGATGTTTAGCCCTTTTATTGACATTATAAATCAGTCATGTCATCAGCAACTTTAACATTAAGGGGGTATTTTTCAAACATTTTTTGTGAAAGTGCAAGGTGGAATGCATTGTATATGTGGACATATGTTGTACATTGGGATGACTTTTCTGAAAGAACACATAAAGGAATGCACTGGATTTAGTAGTGAAAATGGGAAAGCTGTTCTGTCTGCTGGTACAAGGATAGAATGGTTTGAATCATCCCAATACACTAGTCCTCAAAGTACATATACAGTAGACTGAAGAGACTGGCTGTTACAGAAATAATTGTACCACAGAAACCACAAAACAGCATTCTAAGTAACTCATACTTGTGAAAATAATACAATAATGATGAGGCTCCAGCACAACCTCTGTCATACCATATTTGTGTATTTACCTGTGTTGGGTGACATGGCTAGAGGAACACATGAGTCCCCATCTCCTGTAGACGAAGAGGATAGTAACATCTTGGCTAGGCTGGCAGAAATTGGTTGAACCAAAAGAGATGTCAGACTTCCTCCAGCTGCTTTTGACCTGCCAACTAAAGAGAAATACAAAAGCACATGATGAGAAACGATGGAAATCGAGAAGAAGACCAGAGTAAAAGCAGGATAAAATATACCATACACATGGCTGACAGTTTTCAGCTGTCTCAAGCTTTTTCAATTCCTAGTGGATATATTTGGAAGTCCTCCAGGTTTTGTCTCCGTTCCCCGTCTTTCCCATGTGCTAGCATTTGATAATAATAAACAGTCATTTTGTTATGACAGCCAATCTTATGTATTTATAATGTAAATTATATGCATGCACATAGTGTAAAAATAAAAGCAATATTGTATTATCTATTAAATACAGCATGTTTTGAATGTTAGATTAAAAAGGACTTCTTGTGCCTGTATTTTAAGAAGTATCAATGAACATTACATAAGACCCATACCCAAATCCTTATAGACTCGTAAGTGTCCGGGCATTCAATTTAGTCACATGAGAAGATTATTAGTATACTATAAAAAAAGGCTAATGAAGCACTTTGTTGTTAACAAATTAATTAGCTTGTTAATTACGCACTTTAAAAGATCCTGACATCTGAACATCAGCTGGGCACAACATTACAGTAATACTGTTTTTTTTCTCTCTGTTTTTTGTTAACTGTGAAATTGGGTGTGAAATGTTTGTGCAGATGGCCATACAAAGTCACAAAGACACAGGCAAATTTTTGCTTTCATATTTTAAAAAAACTTTCTATGATGATATCTGAATGCAAGTAGATACTGCACTAAAAGGCAGCTAATGTGATAATCTGTCTCAGTATACTATGTATAACTTCACATTCAATGTGTGAATTTGTGGAGCAAAGTTTATAAAGACACTTTTTCTACTCAGTAGCTGTTTTTACGGGTGACTTTATACCTAGAGTCACTTTTATTAGCTGTTCAAACCACTCTAAAATATCTGAGCCTGTTCTCATCACACAGCATCACATAATGATACTTCACACTTGGTGTCTCAATACCAATACCAAAGCTACTCCTCAGTGTTGGTATTGAGACACCAAGTGGAAAGTGTCATCTTAAGAGACACAGGGCTGTCAATAGATTGATTAACCCTAATCTATTTCTCTGCATGTGTGTTATCTTTTTAACTTAACCTAACTCTTTGTTTGTGTGTGTGCCTAACTGTAGTTGTTCTCATGAGTAAAGTCTATCAAACCATGACGTTTCCATCCTGTAACCGTTTTGATGAGAGGTCTGATGGGCAGCCATGGTATTAAGGACTGATGCACCAACTGCATCAAATAGAGACCCCAAAGGGTACCTTTAATATCGATCGAGATGCCAAGTGGGAAGTGTCAGTAAGTGGCTTTGTGGAATGAGACTGTGTTGTATATTGGAATTGCTTTGTTGGTTTATAACTATAAAATATGAAATTGTATTTGCTGTGCCTGTGGTTGTATTTATTTAAATTTACAACTCGTACTATAATAGTTAGCTGAAATGACAGACACTAGTCAGCACTGAACCAACATTTACACAAGAAGCATCTGCCAACGTTGTGTGTCTTTGTTGGCATAGATCAAATGTATATTTTGCAATAGATTATGCTCTGCTACTGTACAGTTCCATGTCCCATGGAATTGGGTCAACTACTGTATGTAACCCAAACATCCAACTGTTCCTTAAGTCTATTAAAGTGTGTCATGACAGTTCCAAAAAGAAGTAACTTTACTCTAAAAATACTAATAATGCGATAGACAGAATAGGAAGGTGCTGGGTTACACAATATGCAACACCATTCTCTGTACATATTCTTTCAAACATTTGACTTGACCATGTTTATCTGCTTTCTACCCTTATACATTCTACCCTTATACTGTATTTTGACTGCATGTGCTTAGGCTGAGCTGCTATAGCAGTTTGATCTGGATGCCTCAATCCACTCTGTAGTCCAACCATTATTCCCTCTTATCTAGGTCTATTTTAATCTAGCCTTATCTAGTCCAAAACAACTAACAACAACAACAACAACAACAACAAAAAAATAACTTTCCACTCATTCCTGAAGACATCTTTAAAATATTCTCTTCTCACTCAAGCAAGGAGCATATATTTGGCAGCTTGACCTGGCCTGACATCTGCATTGTATCTGGTCATGTTGATCCACAGTGGTTGGTCCAACTGGCTAAAAAAGAGCCAGACCTGCTTAGTTGTTCCACCACTGTCCCAATAATTCCCCTAAGAGCCACTAGATAATAAATTCTTTGAATAAAACCCATCAACAAGAAATGGCACTAAACAATGCAAGAGTGCAAGCAAGTCCACAGGGTCATCAGGTGGGCACCTTCTTAATAACTGTTTTTGTTGAGTCAGGCCCACAGCACAGCTCCCAGAACCAGCCTCTCTGTATCAGTACCCAACTCAATATCAATATCAATCAGAACTCAACAAGTCTTCCATTAGTTTACCCAATCTTGATAATCCATCAAACAAAGTAGTAAAAACACAAGGAAGTAGGCCATTACAACCTCTTCCTATGCAGACTTTTGGCTTAATACACTAAGTAGTTGCACTGGGCATCATATATAGATCTGGGTTATTAATGATGACATACTTTGTTGATCTCCTTTTTTTCGTCATATTGTCTGCGCATAAATTATTTTGCTACAGGATTTCACTCTCCTGTACAAGTACATCTTGCAACATTGTCAGGTGAAGTTCAGCCACTTACCCTAGGGTTCCTAGATGCCTGCACCACCAACTGTTCCACTGTCACCACCATTATTGTACATAATACACACTTGTGTGATAATAAGTGCCCCATCTTTGTTTGTTTTATGTTTTTGGTGTAAAAGCATAACAAAAGTCATCTGATTGTAGCAGGTATTAGTATTAGACAAATGAACAACAACATTACTTTTTTCACTGTGCCATTATTCATTTCACAAAAAAAAAAATTCTATTCAGAATTTCTATGACTGCAAGGTGCCCCGGTCCTGCGGCTGCAAAACAAGCCCAATTCATCACCTCCACCACTGTCCTCGACAGTGGGTATGAGGAGTTTCTGCTGAATTGCTGTGTTTGGTTTTTGCCAAAAGTGGTACTGGCATTGAGGTGAAAAAACTCCACTTTGGTCTCATCTGTCCATAGGACATTGTTCCAGAAGTCTTGTGGTTGTTCTTTCTGTTCTGTGATGCCATGCTTTCATGTTATTTTTAGACGGAATAAGCTTTCTCCTGGCAGCCTTCCCAAACAAGTGAAACTTTCAGTTTTCTTCTAATTTTCTTGTCATGAACTTTAACATTTTAATATGAATGAAGCATTGCATGGTCTGACCTTTGGGGGAATGTGCTAAGACATACACTCATGGGAGGATTGGCAACTTTCATAAATTCTTTTAATTTGTGAATTATCTGTCTCACTGCAGAACACTGTTCTCTAGACAAACTGTTTTGGGATTTATTTTATAACCCTTCCCTTGCTGTGCACCAACAATTGCTTCTTTAAGACGATTGCTTATGTCTTTTCCTCTCACCATTGTGTTAACACACACCTGAATGCTGCAGACCACCAAACTGCCCCAACTTTTATAGAGCTCTGCATACATGCTGATGATCAATAAACCAAGGGCTGATGATTAGAAGCACACAGCTGCAACTTAGTCTTTTAAGTCCTATGGAAGGGGCCATGTTCATAGGACCTCCATGACTCCAGGGTCCAGTTTCTTTCTGTCTGCTGTTGGTCTCATTAACAAGACCCAGATCTTTATCCTGACTCAGTCTATGACATCACGACTGATCTCTGCAGCATTACATTATTGCAAATATTTACACACCTGCTGTACATATTGCCATTTTATATTTATGAACAGATGGATCTTGTGTACCACATTGAACTTGTATTTTTTAGTCACGTAATATTGTTGAATCTTGCACCAACTCATCAATACAAATTCCTTGTATGTCAAAACCTACTTGGAAATAAACTTGATTCTCATTCTGACATTTACTTAAGATATTGAGAGATAAAATATTAAGAGAGGACCTAAATTCATTATGTTTTATTGCATTAAAGGCCTAATTGACTGATCTTGTTATTCAGCAGAAGTAGGGTTTTGCTACATGTTAGATGAAATGGTTGTCACATTGGAGAGCTGAAGGTTCAACTTTCCATTCAAGCAATATAAATTAATTACCACTGATATGAGGCTTAAAACACAACACGAATTATGTAGATAGAAGGAAATGCTCACCTGGAAACCAACTAAACCTTTTTGGCACACTTCGTAAAATGAGGTGATAGGTGATTAAGTGCTTCATAAGTCCTATTCCCTGTTAAATGATATCATCAATGTAAGTATCTGTTATGGGAGGTTAAGTCCAGATTGTGATGCTGACTTGGGAATCAAATGGTTGCAGTTCTGTAGTGAAAAAGATATGTTCAGCAATAAAATTTAAAAGGAGACATGTTGATGAGGGCTGGTCTCTGCAAACTGACAACCAAACCTGTCCAAATAACATATGCTGAGATTAGTCATTAAATTCACATTGAGAAAGGCTGTGGCAAACCACTAACTGTACCATTTTCATCCCGTACATAAATAGTTAAACTGCTTCCTGCCTCCACTACAGACAAATGCACACCACTGTCTGCAGCTGTGGACCTTTTATTTTTAAAACAAGTGTTCATTTTACTGCTGTGTCAGAAGTCAAAATACCTGAGTGCTGGTTTTACAGACTTTACATCACAGAGGTTTGCAGCCAGAAGTTAACAATACGGTGTTCCAACACTACAGTGGTTGCAGTGTGTGATGTTTGGCAGACCCAATAAAAATACAAAAAAACAGAATCAAACTAAAAAATTGCTGCATTTTGACAGAGCAACAGTCTTGTGCATGCTTTATATTACTATTATTATTATTATGTGTTTTAAATAGCATGTAAATTAGATGTCCTAAAAACTGTAGTGCATATTTATTATGGAAAATTACATCTGTAGCTTGTAACCTTTCCACAAATTAATTTTGAAAAAAACTGGTACCTATAAACTACAGCATATAGTGTACACATATAGTTGTACAAAACATCACCTGGTTGTTTTAATATTGTTGTGCACAGGAGTCAGCATGGGAAAAATGTAATGCTGGCTATGATCAACAGTAGTCAGAACACATTGCACAGCTCATGCCTATTCACATAGTATCAAGCTACTGTCAGTTATTATCACACTCATGGTTATGGTTCATTAGGGCAACTACAACCTACCGGCATCGTTGTTATGATAGCGAGTTATCTAACAGGTATAGTAAATATTACAGGGGTGGCGTAATTTAAAAAAGCTGGGGAACAGGTCAGGCTGGATGAGCGGAGAACTGGGGAAGTACTGTATTTATGAAGGACACCCCAGTTCGTTTACTGTTTGAAATCATTGGTTAATGTTGTTACTTTATATTAACCCACACCAGGATCTTCCTTAACTCTAACTAACTTGTTTCTGTGTCTAAACCCAAACAAAAGCATTTGTGCAAAAAACAAACAACAACAAGCCATAATATAGCAAAGACATACTGAGCTTCTAACATGTGGAGCTACTAAATACTGGCCCATAGCGATAACAACAGATAACAAGATAATGGCTATTGTGATCATGCGTGATAACATCTAAAGCAAGTGGCATCACAACTTGGAGCATAGCCACAGGCCAGTCAGAGTGCCCATGCTGACTTCTGTCCACTACAGCATTTCAACTTTCAGGCGGATTTAATGTTGTGCCTGATCAGTGTAAATTCACAAGGCTACTATGACAATGTCCAACCTTTCCAGGAATCATCATCATCAACATCTTAACAAACAAATGGGAGGTGCAATCAGCCCTAAGCAACACTGTCATAACACATTAGAAATCCATGCATCCTTTGTCCCTAATATCTAATTTCCTCAGTCAGTTGCATCTTGTATACCCCATTAACTCAAGCATATTGTTATATTGTCTTGCAGCTGATCCATACTTTGTCCAGGTTTGTGAATAATCTATACTCTAAACTTAGATGTGAGAACAAGTTCAGCAACCCTTGAGAAATCCCTTGTGGTTTCTTTGAACCAAACTTTTCATCAATAGCTTTCTTGAGGCTCGTCTAGAGTATCATACCGGCATTCCAGCTCCACAAGACAATTAATAATCCATGAACTACACGGACGACAACAGAAGAGTGAGGGTTGGGGGCAGAGCACTGAGGTGAGAGGAAATAAGGGAGGGGGGGATAAAGCAAAAGATAAAATGAGCGCCATGTCAGGATGTGGTTGGAGATGACTGTAGAGAGGGATGGCCTGAGAGGAGAAGAGATAAGAGGTTAGAAAGGAGGAGAATATGGGATGCAGTGAGGAGAAAGTCGAGAAAAGACAAGCAGATGGGGAGCAGATGGCAAAAGAGAAGATATTAGAGTTTGGAAATGAAGGTGAACTAGGGTAAGAAAGATGACTACAATGGGAGTAGAGAAATTGTTCGAGTGGAAGTAAAAAAGAGAAACTATGGCAAAAAGGCTACAACAGAGGGTAACTTACAATTTTAAGCATTAAACAAGACATGAAAAAATCCAAAAAACAAGGAAAAACACTGTTGCTATTGGTATTTAGAATAGGAACAAGAACTAACTAACTAACTAACTAACTAAGTTATTTTTGCTCTCACTCAAGTTGTGCATCCTTGATTTGTTACTACGATGCTTTACTATATTATCATGACCAAACTATTCATTTTCATTTTATATCCACTCTAAAGCATCATCCTACCAAACTGACTGGTGCCATAATGACCAGATGAAGTCATGATCATACCACCATTTTTAGCAAGATAAATTCATCTTAATGAAACTGCACACAGATGGATTTGTTCACAGAAGTACAGTAACTCATCACCATGCTTGTAGTGTTTTAATGGGTGCTTTAATTTTTTCTACCCACAAAAAGTAAATTTGTATTTCTGATTGAAAATTTGATTTGTTTGATTGTAATTACAACCAGATTACATTAGCAAAAATGAGGATATGTTAACAGTAACTGTACATGACAAGATGTAAATGCACTGGACATAAATAAAATGTACCTAGAAAACATTATTTGACTGCCATCTACAACAATCCGTTTTCCTCCCTTTTTTTTTTTTTTTTTTTTGGGG
>OMLM01008257.1:0-10243 GCA_900302695.1 Helostoma temminkii
CACAGTCAGAATCTTTGGATTAAATGGTAAACATCTTTAGCCTCACAGTAATGTGATGCAGCATTAAGGAAATGTAGGATTCTTTTGTGATTTAAGCATCTCTTTGTGATTAATACCGAGAACATGTAAATCTAAGAAGATACCCAAATACTATGTTTTTAGGCTTCGAGAACTATAAATATTATATATATGAATATGAATATAAATATTCAGAGCTTTGGTCCCGGGTGGGGGCTTGTTCATGATATTACATGAAACAAAGCAAGCCGTTTTAAATTGCAGTAGGCACATAGCTCATTTAGCACAGCTTTAACAGCACCATGCACATTTCAGTAAACAATTGGGTGGCCTTATACAGAGCAAAACAAACTATAATGAATAAAACTAGGCTGGTATGGCAGTTAGTGCAGTTATCTAACCGAGTGGACCTTTCTTGTGTCTCTCAAATATTGTTCTATATCTGGTCATGCCAGTTGTGCCACCATGGTAAGCCAGGTTCAAATGGCATATTTGGCACTCAACTTTTGTCTTGTTCAGTGTAAAGTGTTTCCATATTCACTGCAGTAAATAATGCAATAACAAGTAAACTACTGCAAATAACTTAGATTTAATAAAATAAACAATATCTAAATATCAAATTTGAAAACCAAATACCTGTGTCCGAATATCTGGGTCCGGCCCTAGTCTCTTGTATATCAAAATCAGCAAGCTTTGCCTAAACAATGCAATAAGATTAAAAACTTTGATTCCCATTCGTTTCATTCGGCTAATCCCTTAATCTTTACAGGGTGTTATGCGTTGACTTATTTTGAATGAAGTGTTTTATTTATGTCAGAACCATTGGTTAATAAGACACAACAAATTGAGGTATTTTCTGAGGTCACAGCAAGAAACTAATCAAGGGGTGACAAATACAACGTTGGTGCTATTCTAGATAACAAACCTTTTAGCTGGTGTAGAAAATATCAAGGGCTTGGTAGGACTGGTATTTACAGCTGTTTTCATTGTTGAATAAAACAGCGACTGTACTATCTCGTACACGCTGTGAGCTAAAGGACCTCTAGTATGTGAACACTAACAGCATACAGAATTTATCATAAAAACTTTTTTTTTCTTTTTTTCCAGGTGGGAAAATTGTATCCTCCAAACCATTTGCACCTTTAAATTTTAGAATAAACAGTCGAAACTTGAGTGGTAAGTGCCAGCATTACATTTTTGAATCTAAAACTTGATTTGTACCTGTCCTGCATATTAATGTTTCCACTCTGTCCTACAGATATTGGCACAATAATGCGTGTAGTGGAACTTTCTCCCCTGAGGGGCTCCGTGTCATGGACTGGAAAGCCAGTTTCCTACTACCTGCATACCATAGACCGCACCATAGTAAGCAGTGACAGTTTTCATTCAATATGACCACTATTGCTGTAACTGAAGTAAATAACTGCTGAAGAGGTAAAGACATTATACATTCCGGATAAACAGAAAACCTAAACCCGAGAGAATGTAATCATAGCTTGAATAACAGCTTGTATTGTTTTAATGAGTCAGTCCTAGTTGTTCTGAGCAGAGATGCAGAAGGTTATACAGGGTAACACAAGCATTAGACCATTAGACCATTAAACCATTAGATATTTGCTTACATGTAACTTCTCTCCACTCAATCTACATGATTTTGTTGCATATTTGTACCCAGTATTGGATGTACCATAGTAGAAATAGTGTACGTGTGTCAATATGGATTGGGCTATTTTATTTAATATTTATGTCCTTTGTTTTTCAGCTTGAAAACTATTTTGCTAGTCTCAAAAATCCTAAACTCAGGGTAAGTCACTTTGTTCTTTCTCACTGTAAAGACAAATCTCACTGTACTTATTGGCATTTTCTTAATCAAAGAATTAAAGCTATTTAATATCACATCAGGAGGAACAGGAGGCAGCTAGGCGACGTCAGCAGAAAGATACAAAGGACAATAAAAGCAATAGCACCACGCCCACAAAAACTAAAGAACAAAACAAGGTAGGACCTTCACAGATTTTCCAGACTGGCCTCTTATGTCTTCTACTCACCTCAGTCAACTTAACAAGGCAAAGCAAACTTTCTTTGCTATTTGCGTGAATATTAATACACAGTTATATGTATGTGCATGTCCATCCATGTGTATTACAGCAGGACTCCTGTGGGGAAGAGGAACGTCCGAGCTTGGTGACAGTGGTCAAGCCCTCCGCCAAACCCAGAAGAACTCGACTCCTATCCAAAGGTCGCAAGTTAAACAACAAGAAGCGCGGTCGACCTAAGAAAGTCACCCCGGCTGCTGAAAAGAAAAACAAGAAGAATCAAAGCGCATTGGATTTGCTTCACGCCAAGACCCTTTCTGCTGCACCTCCTCAGGGTCAGAGGGCACACACAGAGCGTAAACTACATATATTACCTATGGCTGGGTGATATATCAAATTAAGTGGATATATCTTTTTGGACATATCACCCAGACCTGTTTTAGGCTGAATAATATCACATTTCCTATTTGTAAATGAATGCAATCATAGAAAATCTATAGCTGCTTTTTATTACAGAAGAAACGTATGTCCTTGTAATATAAATATGCTTGTTGTGTGGACAGATGCATTCCGGCCACCTCAGAGTCCCTTTTACCAGCTACCTCCCAAGGTCCAGCACTATCCTGCTAGTCAGCTGCTGCTCAGCCCAACTCCTCCTGGTTTGCAACAGCTGCTAGGTGAGCTGTTAAAGATTTAGTGTGTTTTGTCTGTTGTTTGAATATCATAATAATGATAATGATGATGATGATGACGACACTAATAATGAACTCACATGTTTTCACAGATAACATCAAAGTTCAGTACCTCCAGTTTATGACCTATATGAAGACCCCACAGTACCGGTCCAACCTGCAGCAGCTTTTAGAACAGGAGAAGGTACTTAGAATGGCTGCTACTGATTACAGTCCTGTGAAAAAGTATTTGTCACACTAAAATTCTACTATTACACAAAGATAATCTGAGTAAATACAAAATGCAGTTATTAAATGACAATTTCATATATAAAGGGAAATAAGCTGTACAAAAATGCCTGCCCCTGTGTTAAAAAATAATTGCCACCTAAAGCTAATAACTACTTGTGCCACCCTTGACTGCTGTGGAGGAATGTTGACCCACTCTTCCTCGCAGAATTGTTTTTAATTTGCCACATTTACGGGTTTTCGAGCATGAACAGCATGTTTAAGGCCATGCCACAGCATCTCAATCAGATTTCAGTCAGGACTAGGCCACGCCAAAACCTTTTTATTTATTTATTGAGTCATTCAGAGGTGGACTTGCTGATGTGTTTCAGATCATTGTTCTGCTGCATGAGTGCGCTTGAGCTTGAGGTCATGAACTGATGGCCAGATATTATTCCTCAGGATTTTCTGTAGGTCAGAATTCACGGTTTCATCAATTATGCTAAGTCTTCCAGGTCCTGAAGCTGCAAATCAGCCCCAGACCATCACACTACCACCACCGTGTTTGACTGTTGATATGATGTTCTTTTCATGAAATGCTGTGTTATTTTTACGCTAAGTAACGGGACGGATATTTTCTAAGAACTTTTGTCTCATCCGCCCACAGAATATTTGCCCAAAAACCTCGGGGATAATCAAATTTTTTTTGGCAAATGTGGGACCAGCCAATGTATGCCATTGTTACCCAGTTTCTTTATTATTGTTGAATCATGAACACTGACCTTAACTGAAGCAAATAAGATCTTCAGTCCTTTAGATGTTGTTCTGGGTTCTTTTATGTCCTGGATAAGTTGTTGTTGTGCTCTGAAGTAATTTTGGTAGATCAGCCATTCCTATGAAGGTTCACCAGTGTTCCAAATTTTCTCCTTTTGTGGATAAAGGCAGTCACTATTGTTTGCTAGACTCCCAAATCCTTAGAAATGGCTTTGGATGTGGTTAATCACAATCACTAATTCATGAATTACTAAGGAGGTGGAAATTACTTTTTAATAGGGCCAAGCAGGTTTTAACACCTTTTTTCTTTCAATAAATGTAATCATCTTTAAAAACTACATATTTTATTTACTTGGGTTATCTTGTGTAATATTAAAATTTGTTTGATGATCTGAATCATTTAAATGTGACAAACAAAAAATACTTTTTCACAACACTGTACTTGTTTTCTACAATTACAATTGTCCATTTATGTATTCTGGCATATTTTACATACCTACAAATATCTTTAATGATAATGAACCATCATCACTTTTTGCTTTGTTTTTGTTTATCATCTTACCTGTATTCTTCTTCCTCTCTGTCTCCAGCAAAAACACAGGGACTTGTCAGGGCAGGCAGAGCAACTCCACTCTGTTTGTCAGTCTCACAAAGACAAGATCAAAGGTCTCTTTCAGACCAAACTAGATGAGGTGGGAACTGCTACTTTATTGCCATCTGTATCACAGTTGTAAAGATCAGCAGTATTTTTAGAAATGTTCTTTGATTAACAACTAGAAATGTGCGTCAGATGTTTTTTATCTCTTGTGTCCTCTCTAAATTGTGTATATGAAGTTGTTCTCTACCATTTATACCTTTATACCTCAGTAATGTCAGCTTACAGTGATCACTCCCTCAATAGACTTCTATATCACTGCAGTGTGTGTGACAACTTTAGCCACTTGAGGTCAGCAAAGATAGTTTTTTTTTTCCTGACCTTAACTTGCTTTTTTAGGCAGTATGTGCTTGATGCTGATATATGACATTGTATAATGTGTGTCTATTGGTGTGGTGATCAGCTGGGAGTGAAAGCCCTTACTGTAGAGGACCTGCTGCAGGCCCAGAAGGAGATATCGGCTCATAACCGTCAGCTGAAAGAGCAGACTAAGCAGCTTGAGAGAGATATGGCCTTGCTAAGAGACCACAGCCTGCTACTGGTGAGAAGTCAGAGAATGTTTCTCCACTCTGTTATTATAGCATCATCCACAGTGGTTCACACATTTGAGTGTTACTATTGCTTTGGTCAGCTCTAGTTTTAACTGAAAGAGCTGGTAGTATTGAAAGTTTCACTTTATCCCAATTTGTGGAATAAAATGTATATCTCATGTGTGTTGTGTGCATGTGTTGTTTTCCAGTTGAAGTCTCGGTGTGAGGAGCTGAAGCTGGATTGGGGCTCTTTGTGTCTCGAGAGTCTGTTGAAGGAGAAGCAGGCTCTGCGCAGACAAATCTCTGAGAAACAGAGACACTGTTTGGAGCTGCAGGTACACAGTCCATTGCTCATTTTGTTGCATCAGTTTCGCTTTTGTTGTGTTCCTCTATACTCTATACTAAATAAATAAATAAATAATTGCTGTCACAAACCGGTTCCTGGACATATGCTGTAGTTGGATGCCTGTTATTCTGTGTAATATCTCCCCCTGGTGTCTATTTGTAGATCAGCATTGTGGAACTTGAGAAAAGTCAAAGGCAGCAGGAGCTGCTTCAGCTGAAATCCTACAGCCCCTGTGAGAATTCTCCATTCAGAAAGAATCTAGAGTCACGCTCAGACATGGAGTCCTCTAAGCTTGGCCTGTCAGCTCCAACCCTCAATGGTGTCAGCCCGGATCTTTCTATTAATGGCACCAGCTCACCCTGCTTTGACAGGGCCAACACCAAGGGGGAACTTCTCTCTCGTTACCTGCCCATCTCTCCAGACCATGACATCATGTCTGCCAACCATGACGCTCGACAGAGGCAGCAAAGCTCTGCCCATGCTCTTCCAGACTACACGCGGTTCTCCCCTGCCAAGATTGCCTTGCGGAGGCACCTTAACCAGGATCCAACTGCCTCTGCTCACTTCAGAGGTCCAGGGTTGGCCACACACAGGTTAGTCGACACCAAAAGCTCCCATGCTTCAATAAAGAAGTTTTTTGTTTTGAAAATTTGCCAATAGATTTGCCAACTTTTGTCTACTACTTTTTTAGGGAATTGGGTGGTGTAAACTCTCCACTAGGAGCCAAGCAGAACTGCCCCTCTCCAAATGCGTCTGATCCCCAAAATACTCCTAAACTTTCTGAGAGGGTAAAAGTTTCTTTAAATTTTTCTGTCCCTTGGCACTTGATCTGTAAGCGTACAGTTTTCTACCTTTATTCCATTCAAAGTTTTGCTGTCTAGCTACTGACACAGTTTCCCTTTTCTTTTTGATTTAGGGTGGTAAGGAGAGGAGCCCATCTGTTCAGGGCGACAACAGCATTACAAGCCTTCCAATTAGTATCCCTCTGAGCACTGTCCACCCAAGCAAACTACCAGTTAGCATCCCACTGGCCAGTGTGGTGCTACCCAGTCGGGCTGAAAGAATTGTGAGTACATGCACAACATTTCCTGGATGTTACAACACATGTATACAACACTGTGAAAAATAAGATTTAGAGTCACATAGTATCATTGTAAATATTTTGTGATAATTAAGTTCACATCAAATGTTCCTCATGTTTGTAATTTTCAGAGAAGTACACCGAGTCCTGTTTCCCAGACAGGCCAGACCAATGGTAAGGAATCACTCAGGTCTATTGTTAACGTGTTATAATCACTTTTATCATATTAAAAGTGTATATTATATTTATCTGCATTATCTTCTGAAATGAATGAACAATTACATTCAATCTGTTTTGTCCTATGTTTTGTAATCTAGTTTGTAGTTTTTCATATGCATCTGTTCTTTATCTGTTTGTTATCTCCATAGGATATTCATCGAGCTCAGGGCTGATGAATGGAGGTCCCCACTCCGAGGACCATAATGGTGCTTCTTCATCACCTCCTCCACACAGCAACACTCCTCTGACAGGACCAATGGGCCGAGGAGGTTCCGTTCAGAGCTTGGCACTCAGTACTGGAGGGGTGCTCCAGTATGCTGATGGTCCCCCAAGGATTCTTCCAGAAGTTGGACAGGACCGTCAGGGAGGTGAATCCGACACAGAACCCCATGACAGTGAACTGCGCAGGAGAATCTTCTTCTCCTCTTCTTCCTCTTCATCCTCGTCTTCCTCTTCGTCAGGCAGTGGAGGCGGATCAGCTGGAGTATCACGGCTCCACAATCACACTGGCAACTCAGCGAAGCAGGGATACCACAGTATCCATGGAAACCACCACCACCAGTCCCCTGGCACACCGCACACTCACACACCTACACATACAACGTCATCAAACTCCTCTCACAGCCTTGGCGCTCAAGAGGGACGCAAGCGGGGAAGAAGGAAACGCAGTTCTGCAGGGGCAGTCACAGCCAGTGGATCCCCAAAAAGGAGGTCCTTCCCCGGGCTCAGCTCAAACAGCCACTCCTCAGGATCGCCACTCAACATTAACTCCATGGTGAGTTAAAAAAAATTGAATCCAAGTTACATACTGTTTGTCACACAATGCAGAACAATAACCAGGTGTCGTGTAAATGTAATGTTTGTGTTGTTTGTCCCAACAGGTTAACAACATCAACCAGCCTCTTGAGATCTCTGCCATCTCCTCCCCAGAACAATCAAGCCGCAGCCCCAGTGGGCCTGACCTGGACCAGCCTCCTATCTTGAAGAGAGAGTGCCCCCTGGAGCTCAATGGGACAGGTCGTTACTCATCAGCCCCCAGCTCTGATGACGACGACTCAGGATACCCAGCTGACAGTTCAAGTTCAAGGTAACATAGTCCTTGTGATGTCAAGAGAAGAATAACTGTGTTATGTATTTTATTTTAATGTCATGTCAGTAACATTGTAGCATCATGCGCCCACATTACCTAAGCTGCTCAGACCTTAAGGACTCTCACATTTGGTTACCACTTGTGTTTGTTTCTTTTGTTGTGTTTGTTTTGATTGTTCTTTCTTTTCTCTCTAGAATTGAAAGAAAAATTGCCACTATATCATTGGAGAGCAGAGAAGGACCTGGTAGATTAGGTGATGGTGAAAGAGGTAAGAAAAAATGTGAGAGAAGAAAATAAAATAAAAACTTCATCTTCTGCGTTCGTTAGTTAATGACGACTTCTTTCCTGTTCCTCCACTAGGCAGAAAATCTGGCAGTAGCAGTGGTAACAGCACAGGTAGTGAATCCTCCTCCTCTTCCTCCTTATCCTCCACCAGCAAGTGGAAATCTACCTTTTCACCTATTTCCGACCCCAAGCAACCCAACTGCGACCTGAGACAAGGGGGCTCTCCATTCGGTATGGGGGGTTCTAGCCGGGGTACAGACTCAGATTCTGATCACAAACAGCAGCAGGTGAGGAAAGGGAGTGGTGGAGAGTCGTCCAACTATATGACTCCCAATCCCTTCCTTAGTCAGGACACAGGAACCCGGGGGGGAGGCAGCAGTGGTTGTGGTGGTGAGCAGGGAGTCAATGGTTCAGACCAACGTCAGGTCCTCCAGAAGCAAAAGACCCCGCGTGACTGGGATCTGAAGAATAGCAGCAGCCTGGCAAGTCAGAACCTTTTCATCTCTGCTGCTGCCAACAGTGGAGGGGGGATTCTGAGTGGAAAGGTGGGAGGCAGTCCGGTAGCAGTTTCCTCGACCACGGGATCGTCTGTGGGACATTATCTGGGGTCTCAGTTCCCTCTCGGAGGCACTTCAGTCTTACAGTCCTTGTTCGGGGCCCAGACAGGCAGCTCCACGGTGAGTGGGACCCCACGGCTCGTCAATGGACACTCTGCCTTGGGAAGCTTTTCCAGTGCTGGTCTGGCAGGGGGAGCGGCTGGAGGTGAGTATCGCTACTGAGAAACTGTGTGAAGTTGTATCACGGTATTGTTGAACAGTCAAATTGAGGTCTTAGTCTTAGCCTGGGGCCATCTTGATTTTTAGTCCGAAAAAATGGGACTACTAACAAAACCAGGTGAGTGGAGGCCCAGCGCTGCTGTCGTTTTGTCTGCCTCACTGGCAGCTTGACTCTCTGTGCTGCCTCGCTTTGACATGAACTGGTTGCTTCAGTGCTGCAGTTTAACACACCCTAAGAAAATGGTTCCTTTGTAATAGTAGATATATTTTAAGAAAAGATTGTGATTGACCATGAAGTGAATTACAAGTTTTAAGGGACTATTTGATTTTACACATAGTTTCACTTGTACTTTTTGTCATTTTCTGTGGGTGTTGGAGTTGTATGTCAGAGTCACTTCACTTTTAAGCAAAAGTAATTCCAGAAATCAGTTTTGCTGTGATAAAAGCTCCTTTAGAGCAATTTTTATTTGCCCAGATTAATTTTATTCAGTCTGTGCACAGAGTGAACTGACTCTTTGCTTTCTGTGTGCTTGTCTAAGACTTGCTTAGCGCGATGCACAATGTGGCTCAGTTCTTGCTTCTCTCTTTGTCCCCTACCTTCCTGCTCTCTTTGCTACTGTTGTCTGCTCTCTCTGTCTCCCTGTCTCCACTCTCTTGTCCTCTCCCTCCCTCCATTTTCTGCTATGTGATTTGCAGGTATTTTTCACCACGTGGTCCCCTCAGTGTCCTCCCATCAGTTTGGGACGGCGCTGCCCACCTCTGGAGGCCTCAGCTCTCTGCTCAGTCTCTCCTCCTCTTCCTCTACCTCCTCCCAAACCCAGCAGCACTCCACCCCCCAACAAGCTTCCACACGCCTGGCCTCCGGGTCCTCACCTCTCCCCCTCTCCCAGACTCAGCACAGCCGCACCCAGTCAGTCCTGCATAGTCCTTCTCCTCCCACACTCTCCCTGCCCCCTCCACCACCACTGCACAGCGCGCCTTCCTCGTCAGCACCCGCGCACTCCGACGCCCCACCATCCTCACGATCGGACTCACTCCACTCCTCCCGTCTGTCCCACTCCTCTCTTCACCACCAGAGAGCACAGTCATCCCTCTCTCTCTCCATCTCCTCCTCCACCCCTGGCTCCTCTGCTTCTGTCTCTGCTGCCGCCGCCGCTTCTGCCTCCCTCTCCTCTTCTCTGTCAGCCTCCTCCTCATCTCGTCCATTCGCAGTGCACTACTCCCCTCGGCTGACGCCTCCACCACCAGCCAGCAGCTCAGGTGGTGGTGGGAGCATGTGGAGGACTCAGGGCATGCATGGTACCTATACCACCTCCCAGCTCCCCAGTTCCCGGCCTAGATAGGGTTTGGGGGTGAGGGGAACAGGGAAGGGTGGGGAGGGGAAGGGCAAAGGGCAATCAGAAGGTGGAGAGAGGGAGAGAGACTGGTAGACAGTGAGAGACACAGGGTACCTGTTTTCCCTGTGCTCCCACAAGCAGTTGTTGTGATTAAACAAGGTAAGACATTTGTTGAGTTTAGACAACAATTCTGGATC
>OMLM01008257.1:26299-41857 GCA_900302695.1 Helostoma temminkii
TGTTTTATTAAAATGTTATGGCTGTTTTTGTTAATATCTCAGTGTAACTGTTGGGTGAACATGTTTTTATAGTGTGCTTGGTCAGATCAGCAAGTTAAACCACGAGGCCACTGATCAAAGTATGTCACCCAGAAACCTCACATGCTTTTAGCACAGCTGCTATTGTTTGTCATATTATATCGCATGACTGTATGTGAACAGCTCCAACCAGTTTTTAAATTGTTTACTTTTCAGCAGTCAAAGTAAACACAGATGAGTTTTTAATGGCATTTTATCCTGTGTTTTTTTTAAATTAAAACTTTTCACTTGACATTACCTGAAGTGAGTATTTTTTTGTCTCACATTTTTCCTGGCTGTGCTTCAGGATGCCCAGTTGCTGGTTCTGGAGGAGCCGCCTCCTGCTAATGGCAGAGTGCGTTTCTTGCTCTTTGAGCCCCGTCGCTCTGAAGGCAAGCACTGTGTCTGGAAGGCGGCCTTTAAAGGGAGAAACCTTTATGTTGAAATCCCTCCTGGAGCTTTGCCTGAGGGCAGCAAAGACAGGTTAGTGGAGAAAATGTTTTTGTTCATGTGATTAAAAGAAAAAGTTCTAGATTATGATCTGTGAAAGGGTGTAATTTATAGACGGTTACTTCCTGAAACGATCATGAATAACTGTCTTCAAAAGCTTATTAGCATTGTCTCTATAACATTATACACTACCTGTTTTGCTTCTGTACAGTTTTGCTCTTCTATTGGAATTTGCTGAAGAGCAGCTACAGGTCGATCACGTGTTCATCTGTTTTCACAAGAATCGAGATGATAGAGGTGAGACGGTTAATGATCTTATAAAACACCAGTAGTTTTAAATGCAGTAAATTTGGCAGTGTGATGCAGATAATGCAGGCAATACATGATTTAAAAAGTACAGTGAAAAACCAAATGTTATCAAATTAGATGGAAAGATCAAGCATACTTGTCTTTGAGACCTTAACGTGGCAGATTAATCTCAGCTTTATCTTGCTGCTCAGTTTGGACCTGCCCGTGTGGATTGTTTATTGTTATTGTTGTATTTATTTGTCATGCGACATGACTGGGACGCATGGAAACGATGTGAGCCGTTTCCCAAAACCATAATAAATAAAGGCTACACTGCTCACATTTGTCTCTAGATGTCCCTATGCACAATCTAGAACAAAATTGTCAAAAAGCAATATCTGGCCTGAATTTATAAATGAAATACGAATGTACTGAAACACTTTATTCTCACTAGCAGTAGCTGCTCTTCCTGGGATCCACACATATTTACAAATCATCAATAAAGTAGTGTTTCTGGTAGATTTCTTCATGTGTAAATCAAGTTTTGTGACATTTTCAGTATACTCCAAGCTGTAATGTACTGATTGTTCTCAAGCTTTAGGTTACTTTCAATATATTTTGCTTTGGCTTTGTTTATTTTAAGTGAGACTAGCAGATCATCTGCTAGTCGATTCTAAATCTTATCTCTGATTACGTATTTTTCCCCAGCATCCCTGCTGCGTACGTTTAGTTTCCTGGGCTTTGAGATTGTGAGACCGGGTCATCCCCTCGTCCCCTCCCGCCCTGACGCTTTCTTCATGGCTTACAGCATCGAGCGAGACTCCTCTGATGATGATTAATTGACGGCGAGCAGTTACAAATGTTGTCCTTATTTTGATCCATACCCACATCTTTGTCTTGAAACCTAATACATTATCAAAATTCACTATGTTTGTGGTTTCCCTTCAGAGGTTCCTTTTTTGATTGTTAACTTGACCTACAATGTGCTGTGTTTCAATTATATTTGCACTAGGGAAAGATGTTAATATACCAGGAATGTAAAGCAAGTACCCAAGTGATATCTGGGCAGTGTGTTCCTCACCATGATGTTTAGTGCAGACTTCCCACCTCCCCTCAGATTCAATCCTCCCCACGTTGTAATATTTATGATAAAATGGAATTCATTTTACTCATTTAGGTAGATAGGTTTTCATAGTAATTATCATTTAATTCTCCTGTTTGTATTATTGATTTTTTTGTGTGCATGAATTTCATTTGTTGCTTTGATTCACTTGATAGAAATCTGCATGTGTAACTGTACTAAATAAAATTGTTCACCTGGGACAGTGACATCTGTGGTGTTGTGGAGTCCTACAGAAATGAGGTTGCTTTAGAAATTGTGAAATTGTCAAGGTGTCTGACCACAATCTACACAAGGTATTGACACCTGTTGCAAATTTTAATTTTTTAACTTTACATGTTTAGTTTGGAAAGTGGTTTTATGGTATTAGTACTGTTAGACAACATGTTAGTCTGACAGTTTCTTTGAGGCCTGTAGTGGCTAGCACAATGCACGCCATTTTGATCAGTCAGTGAGGGCAGTCGGCACATTTGTGCTCTAATTGAACCCATTGAAACATTTCTCTGTTTAATGAATACAGGATATAAAGTTGAGGGGTAAAAATCTTATCTTTTATAATGGTAGATTTGTAATTTAACAAACAGTGGCAAGAACATAGACATTAAAGGACAATACTTGTGGGGGAAAAAAACAGGAAACGGTTAACTGCAGTAATAAGCTGATGGAGAAAAAGCTTTCAGAATATAATTAACATTAGCTTTCATTAAACGCACTGTATGTTACAAGAGTCCTCAAAGGAACAGTTTCATTTAAAGATGGGCCTAACATGTTCACGTCATGACTATAAATGTCAGTCCATGTTCAGATTGTGCCATAGCTGACTGGTCACACTCACAACGCTCTCAGCGTCTGTAAATGACAGGTACTGCAGACACAAACAATCATCCCAATCCAGAGCAGACTGATCCTGGATCAGCCCTTTCTCTGCCAACTTCATCACCAGCAGGGCTCGTTTGATCGTCAGCCAGTTGTGTACAGCTGTGGTCGTGTAACCTCTGAGATTGAGGAGAGGTACACGAGGGCCCCAGAGGAGCACCTGAAGCATGGCCACCATGTCTGCCATCTGGGACCCAGTGCTCTCATTCTGGAACAGAGAGGACAGATACAGAAGTCCCCTTCGGTACAAGGACTTGAGGTGAGTTTGACCTTGTGGACGCAGGCAGTATTGTATCAAGGCTGCAATCTGGGATTTGATAGAGTGCAGGGACTGAGGAGCAGACTGAGCAGAAAACTTGGGGATTAAGACTACACGAGCTGAACCATGCGTCCTCCATAACATCTGGATCCTCCCTTTTTTCTCAGTTGTCTCCCACTCCATTCTATCCTTCACCCTGCTCGCCTCAAAACTTCTCTTCCTCTCAGAAGCATCTTGTTTTGGCTTGTTTTGTCCCTCGTCTCTCTCACTACTCGGCCACACTAGAAGGATGTCCTGGGGTCTGAGCTCAGCTGCTGTGGCGCTGTTGTACAGATGTTGTGAACCTGTTAATATCTGCACCAACAGAATGCATACCTGTCTGTCATAAGCCATACAGTCTGTGCTCTGCAGTGAGCTGCTGTCGTGAACAAAGTCCTCTAGAGTGACATGTGGCAGGTCTCTCTCAACACTAGCAGAGTGTCCCTGCAGGAGTAAAGACTGAACGGAGGGCAGATTGGTGTTTGTTGACTCTGTGCTGGCTCCACATGGTGGTGTAGAGGCATTGCAGTTTATATTAAAAGGACACAAGGGATCTTGACTATTTGCAGTGATGGAATCCTTCGTTGTGGTCTTGCTGGGTTGGAAATGAACAATGACATCTTGCACATTAACGTGTGATAAATGGTGTTTGGTGTAAGCTGAGGGAGCTTCAAAAGTCTGTTTGTGTACCTGCACAGAAAGAAAAAAACAAAACAAACGTGTCATAACCTAGAAAGTCCCACACTGCAAAATATAGTGTTAAATGTATATATACTTCTAACTATTAATTCTGGTCTTAATGCTACTGTGGCACCTGATGACAGTTTAGAGGAAGTGTTAAATACCACAGCTCAGCCTCACAGTTACCAACATAGATCAAGATCAAGTTTGTATAACTGGTTGTTTTGTTCAGCTGAATTTTGTGAGAGTTTCAAACGCAGTAAAGTAGGACACCTCTAAAAATCATGCATTAGAAGCATGCAGTACATGTTGTACAACGTGCAGTACTGAAAAGAGCTTTACCTTTAAACCAAGCACCCTCCCTGGGAGCTTGGGGCTGTGCAGGCTGTAGTAAACAGTGTCTCCAATCTGCTTTGGCTCGCTCCCTTCACACATCAAGAAATCCTGAGGTTGATATGAGCTGACGTTCCGCTTTGAGGCCTCTCCTTTGAGCAGGATCTTAGCATCCACACTCTGTGCTACACTTCTCAGGAACAGTAGGTGGCGATGCTGAATCCCCTGAGAAACAATCCTCTGGTCATCAAAATTACTGAAGAGGTAGGGCAGATGCTCATCTGGGGTGTTAAATGACAGCTGGGAGAAGGGCAGTAAGGAACTCCTTGTGTCTGGTTTAACCTCCTCCGTCTCCTCGTGGAAATAGGTGTTAGATGCGGGGGCCAGCATGTACACAGGGTTGTCAAAGTTCTGAGGGTGCATTTGCAGTGGAGACAGAGGAGGCAGAGAAGAAAGTGCAGGTTCACCAGTGCCAGGGAAGGAGAGAGTGCGAATTAACCTTTTCTTTGGAACAGGCGGTGGCATGCCCTCAGAGAAAAATCTCTCCTGGTGTCCAAAATGATCTGAACAACACAGTGAGAAGGTTTTAGGTCAGATCGAGTAGTGAGTGAATGAATGATGAGGTAACAGTTTAGACGTAGCATCTCTATACAGAGTCACACTTACAAAAGCAGTTCACCAAGTCACGATAAGATGGATAGTATCACATGTATCTTCCTGAAAATAAAAGCCTCAGATTCTTGCTTCCTCTCTTTCAGTTCTCTTGCACTAAAGGGAGAACTGCGAACCGAACCAAACCATATATATCATATGGTATTATCAGAATTGGAAGAGCCAAGAACATTAACCTAAAGGTTCTGTTAAGTAGAAACTGGACTTGTTTCTTGGTTCTTGAAGACATTTCACCTTCCATCCAGAAGGCTTAATCAGTTCTCAAACAACATTAGTTCAAACATTAAGCATGCACTGAGATAGGCGACGTTTAACTGATCTGATTTTACCACATGAAGCTACTATTTCTCACTGAAACTTGCTTCATAATCCTGTAAACCTACCGTAGCGCTGGTGTATGGGGCACTGGTCTGCATGACAATCTGTGGGTTCAGAGAAGACATCGTTGTGTATGTAGTTTTGGTGTTGGAGTCCAACAGGGCTGAGCACAACACAGTCAGACTGGATACTGGAGCTACTCAAGGAACCACTTCTGTGTAAGAAATGCACCGAATAACAAAAAACATTATAATCCTACACACACAGCGCATAAGTAAAAAAATAATTGTTCTCCAACAATATCTGTGTCTGCAAAAAGGTTCTTTGAATGTTTGAAAAAGATCTTCATCTGTTGTCTGTGGTATCACATGTAAGTGCATGCACTGCATGATACGTCATAATATCATATAAGCTTTGCAGCTAACCATGTCAAGTGCCAGTTGACATGTTTTTGATAAATATTATTATGCCAAGTTTAAGAAAAGACAGAGAAATGATATTGTTAGTTGGTCTTACCTGTGCTTTTTGACAGGCAGTGCTGGTGGCTGCCCCTCCACCCAGCCGGACGCCATTAGGAATCTACAAAGATAACCTGCTCCTCCACCTCTCTGACACTTCGCTGCTGTCACTGAATGTGTATCTGAAGCTTACAGGTGGCTAACTCACTATCTCACTGAAAGACTTCCCCTCTATCTCGGTTACTCCCTCCGTGACTTATTCTCTGCGTTTACCTTCTGTTCTGTGTTGTTGCATGTTTTAAAATGCTTATCTTTTGCTCAGATCGTTCAGTCTGAGTTTGAGGTTGGTACCGGAAAAGTAGTGTCTGTTGTCAGGGCAAAACTGTTTTCTGAGCTAACCTCAAGTTGACGGAATGGGGAAGAGCAGTTACACCAGAGCCCCTTCAGTGTGCACTCTGTTTTCCTTTTTCTCTGTTGCAGTTGATCTACATTCTCTGTGTGGAACCTCAGCATGAACTTATTCTCTTTCAGATGATGCAGTTTGTGCCTTTTCACATGCAATGCCCTATTTAGGGAAATGCACTGGCATGTATGAACTTTGCTTTCAGTGACTTTACAGGGAGGTTAAATATTGTAATAAAATATGTAAGCCGATCAACAGAAAAACTTTATTTGCATAAATGGTAAACGACCTGGAAAGTCTTGATAAATATGAACTGTATGGTTAGACAACTTCATTATGTGATTGTTAATACTGTAAAATAAACATGCAAAGAGCTCTTAAGGAAGCATTACACATGAGAAATATCAAAACCATTTATTTGTGATGCCAGCCATATGTAAAGATTCTTCTTAAATGTTTCCAAAATTAAAAAATATGATAAACATAAATGTCCGTAAATTATACCATAAAATATATTATAGCCTCTGTCTAATATTTGCTGAAGTACTCCGAGCCAAAATGGCGTAAATACTGACACAAACTAACATTACCTACAACAGCTAATACATGATTCACAACATGTACTCTTGAGGCAGAGCGAAGTTGAAATCGTCCCATTACAGCATGACTCACACCTCTCGGTGTTAAGAGGTTGTTTCTCAGATAGTTTCTCGTGGCCACGTAAAATCAGCATCTCACTCAAAAATGAAAAGTAAACATCTTGTGACTTACAAGAAAAGAAAACCTTGTGCAATATCATATGTGAATTGGCCCGATAAGGAGCTGAAGAGGAAAACTGAAGAGGAAAACTGTACATGTACATGCCATTTTAGGATTTGTGGGATATTTAAGCAGCAATTCAGTGTTAGTGTCTTGTTGTAGGGTAAAGACAACTAGATGAACTTCTGAATTTTCACTTCCACCTGAGAACAGAAAACAGAGAAAGAGGCACACATCAGAGCGTCACCTGCTCCACACACTGTGAGTCACGCTGACTCTTGGTTCACAAATGACAAACAGGGGACACAAATGACCAGAACAAAAAGTGAAGTAAGACTCTTTGACTTGTCCAACACAGGTGTAAAATATACCTTCAGTAAAAGTATAATTATGCAGACAAAAGGCTCCTTTACCAATATATTATTATGTAGCTAGTATTTGGTTTATAGTTTTTTCCTTGTTTCCCCATCAGCAGGGGTCAAAGATCAGTGTTGGTGAACATGGGGGCTATGGGAGAGAAAAGAATAGGAAAGTCTGTGCTCTTTTTAAGAAATATTGTATAATTTGACCTCTTTGTACCTCAAACAGTTAATTAATCTGAGAGGTGTTGAGAGGAAGTGGGTTGCAACTGCTAAACAGTTCACAGACTTCAAAACCATGAACACGTACCTCAACCAGACACTGTCTCTTTTGTAAGTGATTGCAAATGTTTGTCTGTAAAGGAACTATGAACTATAGCCATCAATTAAATGTAGCAGAAGAAGAAGTACAGTATTTCCCTCTAAAATGCAGTATACTCATTTGAAACCAAAAATATGAATGCATCAGTGTGTTTACTTCATATGTTCATGGCTGTTACATTTTTCAGTTTCTGTGATTAATTTGGAGCATGTGGTGTTGTTTAATTCTGTTAACATGTGCTTTCACTATTCTTTCTATTGCACTTATATGGAGTGAGCTCAATAAATAAGATAATCAGTATATTTCAGTCCAGTTACATTTGGGAATAAGCAGATACTTTATACTGAAAAGAAGTCATGCAACTTGTTTATCTTAATAAACGCTTTTCAGAGTCAACGAGTCAATTTAATGCAAGCGGAAGAAATCCCTATTTGCCTTAAAGCATCATGTAAAACCACTTCTGCCATGCATGTAAACAAACAATAGGGTGAGTGATTCCTTGCCCTTCACTTAAAGCGGAGCACTCTGTGTCATCATCGTATTAGTGCAGTAAATTTCAGTGTGTGGGAGCTGAGGACACAGGTAGGGCTGCATTAGGCAGCCGTCATTAGGCACCTCTCCACCAGACCTCTTCATATGCTAAGGAGCAAGAGGAGCTGCTCGGTGTCTCTGCCTGAGAGACCCATCAGCACTGCACATTCAGGACTGCAGGACCAACAGTGTAACTACAAACATACAGCATTCACTAGAGGAGTGAATAGAGCCAGACAGTGTGAGAGGGACTGACAATTTAAACTGTGAAAGCGGTGGAGGATGTATTAACCTTAAGCACATGGCCAGTGAAGATGAAATATTCAACCTGACTGTTATGAGAAACTTAAAAGTGAGCTTCTGAGCTCCTCGTAAGACTGTGTTAAAAAAGCCATCTGCTTTTGGAAAACAAGAAACAACACTATGAGAGACTACGAGAGAATAAAACCTAACACACAAAACTGCCACAATCTGCTCATGCTGTTTTATTTTTGGATCTGATAACAATGTTTTTTTTTTTCATGTTTTTTCACAGCTTAATCACATTTTAAATTTTTGTCTACTGACATTAGGCAAAAACTGATTAAATACAAAATTTAAATCAAGTTAAACTTGTATTAAACCAGTCCCATTATTTCATTCCTTATGGGGGGAGGTGAAGTGTTTCCGTATAACTTCATAGAAGCGGCGCTTAAGCTTGCCCTCTGTGTGTTTGGATACTGAAGAAGCAGAAGGTGAAACTGCGTTGCTGGTACAGGAAGCTTTTATTTCCTCCTTTACTAATATTCCTTTAGTCTGTGAGTCAGTTGCGTCTTTGGGAAGTCTCTTCTTGCCTTCAGACAGGTGGGAGGAGTTTTCTTTCACGTCGCCTGCTTTCGTTCCTGCTGATTTGATGAGGCAGTCCTTATTTAAGCGCCATGGTCCGGTTTGGCAGAGAAGGGCTTCCTCACTCGCCATGTGAGGGCTCTGGCTCAAGGTGATAAAGCCATATGGGGTGGTGACTTTGGTCAAGTGTGGTAGGGAGAGTGCGGCTCTGCTGGCAGGGTCAAGGCAGTGCTGGGCTTCAGTGTAGGAGCAAAGAAAAGACCCCTCCTTCAGAAGATGAGACTTTCTAAGGGTTAAAGGGTCTGACACACTTCTCTCAGCTCTGCGATCTGACAGAACCGATGTGGAGCCTGAGGATGATGATGTGGATGAGGACATGGTGGAACAGGCCCTAGTAACGGATCCAGACAACTCCTTCTCTGTCCCAGTCCTCCACAAAAAACCTTCTTCCAACTCTGCATCATCTTCCTTTGTCTCCCTGTCCAATGACCTTAAGCCATTCTCCACAGACAGACTGGGTATAGTGAACTGTGGGATGCTGTCAGGTGTTAGTATGTTTGGGAAAATGTTTTCCCGGCTTGTCTGGGACTCTGATGCCAGAGAACTCCTGAGGGAGACGGCGCTGCTGGTAGCCCACAGGAGTGCACGCATCCCTGCACTGCTGTGTCTGCGTGCTGTGGAAAAATCATCAGAAGCTTTGGTTCCACTGCAAATTGCTCCAATGCTGAAAGTCCGTGTGACCATGTTCTTATCCATGTCTAAATGTCTTCCGCTGTCTTTGCACGCAAGCTTGAATGTAGAGTGACAAGAAGACTGTCGGCTTTTATACAGCTCTTCTTCCCACATGTTTTCCTCTGGCAAATACATCATCACATACGCAAATGTGATGAAAGCCCATCGGAAATGATCAACAAATAAGGAGCTTGTCAAATATGGAAGCATAATAATGAGACCTCTCTGTTACACCTCTTCATATGCTAAAGAGCAGACAGAGCAGCAGCATCTCTCTGCCTCTCAGAGCGTCATGGCTATGTTAGGGATGTAAACCCTGAAGCCTGGAGTTAGGTGGAAACAAGTTACTCGATTTGGGAACTGACCATTGAACTTTTCATGGTTAAATGGTTTCACATTGTCTTTTAAATTCAATTAAACAACATAAATCATCTCAAGGTACAATTTAAGGTTTAAGACCTTACAGAATACAATAATAAAATACAGCGATACAGAATACAATCGAACTATCGACTATTTTCATTAGCAATAAATGTACAAAATATGAGAAAATTGTGACTACTGCCCATCACACTTCCCTTTAGTGTGATGTTGCAAAATTACAGTCAGAAACCTCAAGATATTCAATAAGTAGATCTTGCTGACTTATACACACAGTGTGCACACTCTGTTCTGCTGGATCTAAATGTTTTGCTTATGTCCTCAAGTACACTTGAGCTTGTTGTTAATTAATATTCTGTACTAGTCATCAACATAATGAGCAGCAGGACTCATCACTGGGTGTGCACTGTAAATCTGCGTGGAACCACAGCAGAACAATTGTCTCTAACAAGGAGAAATCATTTAAGTCATTTAATTTTAAAGGGGTCCTATTATACAAAATCCACTTTTAGTCATTTTTATACATTATGGCTTTAGTGTGTTAGTAGGCATACATCATACATCATCATACATTTTCTGTGTTCTTGGCAGTTTGTAAAAGTTTGACTGTTTGTAGGTGGAGATGGAGGTATGTCAGCAAACAGGGGGGGAGAAGGGAGCATGGCTGAAAAACGGTTGTTTCAGACACAGGACCTGAGAGAAAAATTTCAGCCAGGGCAAAAAATAGGATCTGCATGGTTTATCAGCATGACAATATACAGACATCCTGTTCCTGTTTTTTTACCCCAATGGGGTATGAGACCTTTACAATTGAGCATTTCAGTTGTATTAGGGGCATAACTTGAGGATTGATTATTTAATGCATTTGTTGTATTATGAGTGTTTGAGTGAATGAATGCTGCTGCAGGATAACTGTAATGTAGGGCAACACATGACCTGACCAGGTTACCTGTAACTGAAAAGCATATGAATAGAAATATAAATCATCATTAACTTATAGGCTTATGGCAAAATAAAACATTAAAATGCAACACTGGTTTATGCATTTTGCTTTAATGTAGCATGTTTAAAATGTTTGTTTACAAACAATATCATCTCTATTTTGTTTTTATAGTTTAAGTTAAAACTTTTCGTTGCTTAAAATGACTGAAGTCAAACAGTGTATTTGAAATATTTAGCTTCGTAGTAAGTTTGGGTCTGTTATAGCATCAACGGGGTCCAGCGTACGTCGATCACGTGACTCTCCCTGTCACGTTAATTGGCGGGACCTGTTGATTTGTCCACACTAATGGCACCAGGTGTGTGTGTTTGCACCGATTGGCTACACAGTAGTAAGTTCACGGTACATTTCAGCGTGTAAACCCTGAACACACTGTAGTCCTTCAGTTCCTCCTCCTCACTGCAGCTCCAGCTTTGACCCGCAGCACGATGAGTGAAGTCCGTGGAGACGCCGTGGAGCAGGAGCAGGCTGCAAACACTGAGGTAACAGCTGGTGGTGGGTAGTTTTTGTCAGGTTGTTGTCAGTGCCGCCCGCTCCAGCAGTTAGTGGCTTTACACCGGCACTAAAACGTATAAGGTTCTTGTTTTGTATTTGTCTCCTCACTTGCAGGACAGAGTTGTGAGGAGACACGGCGTGCTTCGCTCCATGGTGAACGGCCTCTTCTGGCCTTTCAGCATCGTGGTACGTGCCGCAGCAAATATAGATTTTTACTCTAACCTGTTGGCCTTGCATGACACTGGGAAAATACTGACCTGCAGGTACGCGCATACCGCGGGTTTTGGGTGGTATTGGGCATCCGGCAGCCACAGGAGAGCGCCCTCGTCACACCCGCGGTTCCTAGTCCTGCACGCCACAGTCTCACAGGCCGCAAGCGCCTGCACCGGTTCACGCGTCTGCTGCTCTCGATCGTGCCCCGCTGGGTGCAGGGTGCCCTCGGCTACCCCGTGTCCAGCAGCATCGGTCGTTCCCTCTCCCCAGGTATAGTCTTGAAGTTGGAACTGTGAGAAGCGTGTCATGTTTACAAAATAAACTGACCTGTGTGTCCTCAACTGAGCATTGAGTCTGTTTCTGTGGAGTCACGATAACTTTTGACTTGCCTAGTGATTTATGTAACTTCTGTTAAGCTACTTTTAGAGTTGTTTAAGTGACTCTTGTGTTGCCCAGGATTTTTTTTCTTTTGACTTCATGGACTAACTTAATCATTTGCTTAGAGCTGTGAGTAACTAATATTTCACACATTCACAAGAAACTGAGTAAAGCTGTGCTGTTTCAGCAGGTCTAGTCCTGGGGTTTTTAATCCTCCTCCTCAAATACCCCTGCTCTAGTTTTCAAACTATGCCTTGCCTACCCATGACTGATGACCTCAGTCGGTGTGGTTGGTCAGAAGCTGGATCATCTGAGGTGCTACCTTCCAGTTTCTTACTGACCGAGCACTTGATCCACATAATCAGTGGTGGGTTGGGCAGGGATGAGACTGAGCTGTTGCTATGGCTTGAAAAAACAGGCCTGGCTGACACTCTTAATGGAAAAGTTAGGCTCAAGATCTCATGTCAAACATAGGAGCAAATCAGACTAAAGAGGCACAGTTCTTCTGCACATAACACAGCACATGAGTAACATGTAATAGTAGCTTTTTTTGTGTTTAAACTATAAACTAATGTATGATTTTCCCAACAGAAGTCAGGGTGTCTCCTACTAAACCTCATGGAAAGGGCAGCAAGCGAAAGCAGGATGAGTTGGATGAGGATGATGAGGAGGAAGGGGAGCATCAGACCTGGGTGGAGGCGCTCACTCAGGAGCTCGCTGATGATGATGGCCCTGAGGAAGATCCTGATTATGAGGTTGGTGCTAGGAAACCTGTTCTGTTTAAACACTGTTCATTTAATTAAATCAATGTGAAAGTGTAATTCCTTCTAAAATGATCCAGTATCTTGTGTGGATCCTTTACACATGAAACACTAGTTCAGTCTTCATTAGTAAAGTGCTGTAGTCTGAGACCTTACACTTAATTTCTAGACTGCATCACAGCAGTTTGAGGTCCAACTAATGCACAAAGCTGAAATACTGAAAGCACAGAATGGTACAAAACTTCACAAGGCTAAATGTATTGAAGGCAAATGCTGACTTTTTTTTCTCTCCCCCCCCCTCAGCCCAGTACTGTAGAGACAGAGAGTGAAGAGTACCGCTCGCACAACGACACAGAAAGTGATATTGAGGTCCAAGAAAAAGGAATGGTCATTATTAAGGATGTAAACACGGTAAGATGAATCACCTTAATATGTGGAGATCGGAGCAATTCACTAACCTAACTTTGTTTCGTTTATAGGACGATGAGCCATCCACTCAAGCTCAGGTCTCCTGCCCTGCTGTTTAGTGTGTCATATTGACAAAATGTTGTTTATACATGTTTATATACTAATTGAATAAAATATTGTCTTTGCCTTGACATTACTGTGGCCTCCCACTAGATGGTAGTGATTCTATTCATTTGATAGTGCTGAACCTAAGTGAGGAAAGTCATGTTGAATATCATCAGTATCTGGCACATGATTTCTTTAAATGCAGCTTGTATAAGTAACGGCACAAGTTTCAGCTTACTGCAGTATTGCAAACTAAGAGTTCTGAAGAAAAGTTGCTTTCCAATTGTAGACCCTTAAGGTGATAACAGTTCTTTCTGGTACTGTGATTATGCTTCCTGTTTCTCACTTCCTCTAGAACAGAACTGTAAATTCCTAAAGAACATATGGACTCATTAATTTAAATGCTAAGCAGTTCGTTCAGTCTTTCAATTCAGTTTGATGCAGACTTTTCTCAGGGACACTTGCACTCAGATCAGAAACCATGTAGATGTACCAAGTTTTCACTTTTCTATTGAAATAAGTCATTTGTCAATATTCTGTAAATGTTGCATCCATTTTCTGTTTTGCCTTAAAGTTGGAATTTCATCTCTAACCACTTGTCTCATTAAGGTTTGTCTTGGGTCCATAACGTCTGCAGCACTGCTTTATTAGAAAAGTATGAAAGCATACACTTGGTGCATTTGAAGTCTTGGTCTCCTATGTGTGAATAATTGAGGAAGGAAAAAACAGTTTGTGATTAGGAAATTGTTACCAACTACTTGGTGACAGTTGTGGTAGTCAAAATGAGATGTGTACTTGGCCACTTAGAAGGGAATGAATTACAATGCTCAAAAAAATAAAGAACACTTACAACACATCCTAGATCTCAAATATTTTCTTCCAGTTGAAAATATTCATTACACACTGGAATGTGCTGAACAAAATAATCAATGGAAATCAATTTCCCATGGAGGTTTGGATTCAGAATCATACTAATAAAGTCAGATCACAGGCTGATCCAACTTCTGTGGAAATTCTTCAAGACAGTTCAAAATGAGGCTCAGTATTGTGTGTGGCCTCCACGTGCCTGTATGCACTCCATACAACATCTGGCCATGCTCATGATGAGACGACGGATGTTTTCCTGAGGGATCTCCTCCCAGACCTGGATCAGGACATCAGTTAACTTCTGGACAGCCTGTGGTGCTATGTGGTGTCGGTGGATGCAAATCGCATGATGTCCCAGAGGTGCTCGATTGGAATCAGGTCTGGGGAATGGGCAGACCAGTTCATAGCATCAATGCCTTCATTATGCAGGAACTGCTGATACACTCCAGCCACATGAAGCCTAGCATGGTCATGCATCAGAAGGAACCCAAGGCCCACTGCACCAGCATATGGTCTGACAATGGTCTGACAATGGTCTGACGATCTCATACTGGTACCTAATGACAGTCAGGGCACCTCAGGCTATCACATAGAGGTCTGTGAGGCCCTCCAAGGAAATGCCTCCCCAGACCATCACTGACCCACTGCCAAACCAGTCATGCTGGAGGATGTTGCAGGCAGCAGAATGTTCTCCACAGCATCTCCAGACTCTGTCACGTCTGTCACATGTGCTCATTGTGAACTTGCTCTCATTTATAAAGAGCACAGAGCGCCAATAGTAAATCTGCATCCTTGTGTTCTCTGGCAAATGCCAATCAGCCTGTACGGTGTTGGGTTGTGATCACAGGCCTCATTTGTGGAAGATGGGCCCTCATACATTTCTCATGGTGTCTGTTTCTGACAGTTTGAACAGAAATATGCACATTAGTGGCTGCTGGAGGTCATTTTGTAGGGCTAGGGCAGTGATCCTCCTGTTCCTCCTTGAGGGTTGTTGTCCTCCTACAGCCCCCTCCACATCTCCTGGTGTACAGACATGACCTCCTGGTATATCCTTCATGCTCTTTACACTGTACTGGGACACACAGCAAACCTTTTTGCCACAGTGTGCATTGATGTGCCATCCTGGATGAGCTGCACTACCTGAGCAACTTATTTTGGTTGCAGACACTACCTCATGCTACCTCTAGTGGTGAGGACACTGGCAAAAGTGACCAAAAATCAGCCAGAAAGGATGAGCTGTCTGTCTGTGGCCACACCTGCAGAACCCTTCCTTTATAGGGGTTGTCTTGCTAATTTGCTCAAATTTCCACCTGTTGTCTGTTCCATTTGCACAACTGCAGGTGCACAACTGTTGCTTCCTAACTGGACAGGTTGATATCCCAGAAGTGATGGACTTGGACTTACATCGGAATGATTATGTGTTCCAGCACTATCGCCTCACAGCAAGAAGGTCCTGGGTTCGATTCCT
>OMLM01008258.1:14297-35670 GCA_900302695.1 Helostoma temminkii
TATTTATCTTATTTACATGACGGCATGACATTTCTCCTCTGCTCTCTGTATCTCTGTATGAAGTTCCCATCGATGAGCACACACACACACACACACACACACACACACGCACACACACACACACCTGTAATAATAATATGAAGGACTGTCAAATTGTCTGGAGAATGCTGTCTAGACATCTGATGTGAAGCCTTTGACCTCTGCAACTTAGTCATCTAGGCTTTGGAGGAAGGTGTTTCTATGTGTGACGCACAGTGTGTGTATATTTTAAAGAGAGTGTTGATATCAAAATGGAAAAACTTGCATGATTGTGTCCACCTGATAAATACCACAGCAGGGATATCAAGTTTCCTAGACCTCAACCTTGGTGCAAGTCTTTTATACTGAGTACTTCCAATCCTACCAATTTTTCGCTTTCAGTTCTAGTTTGAGGAGTACATGTATGTAAATGGTTAAAAAAACTAACTTTTTTCATACCTTTTATATAAAGCTGATAAATTGTACCCTCAGTGAGAACTGTTGTTTACATAAAGTGAAATCTAACCTCCTCTTTACTCCACACTCTCTCTCTATACTACAGAGAAGAGGAGGGAGAAAAGTAGAGACCACCAGGTCAAGGACTGTGGTAGTAGGGCAAAAGTATAAAAGAATGAAGATTTGATAAACTTTATTTAAGCTGATACAAATTCTCTAAAGCAGACATAGCTGTGTGGGCCCTGTTACAAATGATTGATCTGTGTGTAATTCTAGTTCAGAGCTCAGTAGTCACTTGTTTTTGCTTAGTATTAGTGTTTGCCAAGTCTTCTGATAAATATGCGGGGCTTTAACTGATGAACGCTCTGGCTGCAGTTTGGTGCTGAGCAGCAACACCACAGGTGTTAGGATGTTATGAATTTCTGATTAAATGTAACTTCCTTTCCCAACCTTGATTATATAAGCACAACAGTAGTCTGTGATATTCAAAGCACTGATCTCATTAGACTAGACCTGATGTAATGAAAGAATAGTAAAAGGCCAGCTATTCAGAGGAAAGAGGTCACAGAGAAAAAGAAAGAAGTTGGTGTGTATGTTCATTTCAGCAGGTCACTGTGTCTTTGGTGATTAGTTATTCTGCAGAGCTGGAGTGTTAAAAAAGTATTATTTTACTTTAGGGAAGACACACCGGCAAGTTTTTTAAAAATAAAGATAAAAGCAATGCTCCCATGTAGACACTCACTGTGCAGTGTATTTTGTTTTCCTGCATGTTTAGCCCGTTTCTCCAGAGTGATGGACAATGAACAGGTGGGTTTTCAATGTACTGCTCAAGGACAGTGGAGAGAATATATGCCAATGCCCCTACTTCGCATCTGCTTCTCCTTTACAGATGCAAATGTCCACTGTTGTAGATATTTTTTGACAGGAGGGTGTAGGAGTACCGTTGGCTACAACCCAATGTCATCTCGTAATAATTACAATAATATTTTACTTTGATTTTGATACCATATAGTAGAGGGTTGGCAGGAAAGAGGGAGAGGGTTGTCACCCAACAAAGGTCCCTGGCACAACTGGAGTTGAGGATGTTGTCATTATGTAATCAGCACCTTCAACCCTTATCCCTACAATGTTGAATTATATATGTGAAATTTTAACTATAACTATATCACTCACACAAACGGATTCATCTTGTTTAACTGATTTGTTTGTTGTGTAAAGCGTCTTCAAACTTCTTGTTGTTGAGCTAATTATATTGAGTTTACAATGAGTCAAAACTGTTATCTGCCCTTTGATGGATTTAACTGTTGTTCATTTTAACATTAGACAAACCAACTTTTGCACTCATGGTCTACTGTGGTCCATGAGGAACAGCAGTTTTAGTTTGTGTAGATGACGTGTATTTGTGTGAAATAAGACATAAAACCTGAGGTTGATTTGAAATACACAAACGTGTGTTCACGCAGCCATAATGACGGCAATGTCAAACTTTTGGTCTGTACTGTATGTGTGTATGTATATATATATACACACCTACCTACCTACCTACCTACAGCACTTTTACCTTTCAGTAAAGAATATATTCTTACTCGCAGTATCAGCACAAGCTGCAACAGGCACTGTCATAATTATAGCTGTGGCAAACGGAGCAACAGTCACCATATTCCCCAGTTGTGGTCCTCTTAGGTGTAGAGACCTCGATTGACTCCAAGTTGACATGTTTAAAACTAATGCACAACCCAGATCTATTACATAAGAAAGACAAACCAACCACAGGACAATGAAGCGCTTGTTGCTGAAATGAAGCAATTTATTTTAGGCTTAATGTCATCTATAATTTGACAAGCACCAAGCACAGAGCCATTACAAAAACACTGCAATTACTTTCAGAGATAATGGACTGAATTTTATTTTCACGTGTGTAGACAAGCGGCAGCATTCCTGTCTTTTTTATGTGTGTGCGCTTTTGCTTTTAGTATGTGTATTTTCTCTCAGTTTCTCTGTGTGTCTACTGTGCGCGTATGTTATCAGGAGTGACTGATGTTTCTGTCAGTGTGTGTGTAATTGCAGTACCAGTGTGCAGCTGATTGGCTGTCAAGTGCCAACAACACAAAAGAATAATAATCGTCCTCTGTTTTAATGTAGCCTCAATTATAGCAGAGCCAGATAGAGTTTGACTGGTGGGAACAGAGAAAGTGAGAGAGAACAGGATGCAGTAGGTACACTATACGCGACCCCTAAATTCGGAGTGCCACTTCTGAAATTTCAAATCGTTTAGTAGTAATCACAACAAAAAGTAACAACCACAACATGTGCTTTCTACACTGCCTGCAGTTGACTGAGACTACTATTAGATGGAGACCCCATCCAACACCCAGCCATGCACATTAACATCACCATTTAACAGTCCAGCATAGGAACAGTAGGCAGCCTTTCTTTGGAGAAGCAGCACATGGCTGAGATACACCTGCCTAGCTACGTTCTTAGCAAAGGCAGTTGAAATATGATATAAATACCATAATTAAGTCAGATAAATGACAAATGTTTCCTAATGTGCATTGCAAAGTGGCTTTACTAATTTATTGACTTTTAATACTGGGCAATTAAATTGTCAAATACAGTACTGCTTTGATCTTGTTGGCACTTGGGTGGGACAGCTGATGAAATTCACAGTTTGGCTTTTGTAATGGTTTTGGAAGAAATAACAACACATCAAAGCACCATAGTTCACATGAATAAAAATGACGGTTAATCTATATAACTCAAATAACACCAGAATCAATAGTAAAAATTTCCTGTAGTTTGTTTAGATCAGTTAAAGGGGAATGCCCACCAACTTGCTGTGAGTTCTCAGCACAGTCATCTGCTGTATTCACACATAGGCTCAATTGGCCTTTGTCTTATGGAGCTGGTAGGGGGTCTGTTGTCCACTTGCCATTTGCCGAGTTAATGACGTATTGCTTTTTATCCTCAATAACTTTTCAGAATTTTTTCTGTGTGGGTCTCAACTTATTTCAAATGAACTGAAAGATACCTAAATACTCTGCAATGTGACTGGTAAATGTAAACAATTCGAACAGTTCCACCGCAAAATAATAATAATAATAATGATTGATATTTTTATGAATCATCCTTGGGGAAATTCTTTGTGGACAAAACTTTGTTGAGGCGGCAAGGGTCAGGGGTTGCAGTGTCTTGTTCAAGGACATCTCAGCGCGTACCAATTGGAGGACCGGAATTCGAACCTCTAACTCTGGGGTTGACATATGCCACCCATGTGAAGCAATAATGAATTAAGGGAGATGTTAAGGAGTTGATGTTGGGCCATTATTATGGTTGGCTTGTAGTTCTAACTTAATTGTGATGGGCTATTAATGGCTGATGAATATAATGTCCTGTGTAACGTTATAATTATCTCAGTATAGGGCTTTGGAGCTATCACTCATAATTAGGTTTGATACGTTGTACAGAAACTTTGCATGACTGAATCACTAGCTTGGTGTGTGATTTGTTGTTGAATCATTGGAAAATTTTAGTTGAAGTCCTGCACTAATACTGTACTACTTTCCACATTGCACTTGCAAACTCTGGGTCTGTTTTACTATGATCATAAATAGGGTTCAGTGTTGTGCTGAAACACTGATCAAATCATTATTTTATGATTGTCAACATGTCTAAACATAAATATGAGCCGCAGTTTAATTCTGGCATGGGACCTCTGTTGCATGTTGTTTCCCATATCCCTCTTCTCAGATATTTGGTCATCTTTCTGCTGCCAAAATTACAAAGAAACAGACACAATAAGTTTTCTTTTTAAGCTTTTATTGCTGCATATCCCCCACACAGGCTTAAGGCCCTTTCAGAGAGTGGATTAAGGAGGGACAGCATCGGACAATTTTTGTAACCTTCACAAACCATTAATCTGACACTTACACCCACTTCACGGCGTGATTGACCATCTGTACGGAGGTGATAAAGTAAGCAGGATTTGAATTTCTCATCCAAACACTCTCCTTGTACACACTTCAAGCCACAAGTTTGGGAAAAAGACATTAGTCTGGCATCCAGCATTGTGCTAAGAGGCAGATAACATGAGATGGGGAAACTAAATTAGCTTTGTTGAGAAAAGATGTTGCTTCAATACTCTAGTGTTTTTATTTATACTCTAGTTTTATACTGTTTTCAAGGGATGTGACTGGAAGCCAAAATCTAAAGGAAAGATGTATCTGTAAATTAACAATCTAAGAGGGTGGTTGAGAGAAGGAGGCAGATAATAAAATAAAAGAGAGAGGGATTCAGGAAAGGAGAGGGAAGGGAAAAGGCAACCCATATCAAAATGTAGGCAGGGTTGAAAATTAAAATGAAAGGATACAGCTAGAGGGGATTAAGGGTGAGAGAGAGCGAGAACGGTTCAGAAATACCAATATGTGAGAAATGCATAATAGTAGTAAAAATGACCGTAACCTCCAAGTGTCTATAAGCAAGGTATTTAAGCACCAGCTATACCAACCAAGCTGCACAAGCCCATGGTTTATGCTGCTGTTATGCTCTGCTGGATTTTCGTACTTGCCTCAGAATACCTCATGTGTCCTGATTTACAAAATAAAATTGCTGCAATTGTTGGTAACTGTCTTATGGAGGCACATATGTCATACAACAAAGATTTCACCAGTTGTAGCATAGGATGTAAGTAATAATGTGCTATGCTCAGCGCAACACACTTCCCAGAGCTACAAATCAGAGTCCAGCTACTGCTAAGTTCTGTGTGTGAGTGTGAGTGAGTGTGAGAGAATGCTCCTCAGAATCATAAAACATTTGTCTAGATTGCGAATTAGACTAATCAGTTAAATATGCCTGGTCTGGCCCTGAAACTGACTCTTAGGATCAAATTACTATTACATTAAAACTATTACTAAGTAAAATTTGATTCTTGGTTTAGAAAAGACAACTCAAAAGACTCAAAATTTATTGCGCTTTTGTGTTGTTGTTGTTGTTATTTCAATAGTAAAATTGCAGCAACTGAGATTGTAAACGTATATAAAGAATCTGGTTTGGGAGAACATTAGAGTCATATAGAGCCTGAGTCACATAACTTTTGCACGATGAAGTCCTGCAAAGAGCATCCACTAAACAAACACACATCAGTCACAACCCATTGACATGTTTAAACGATAAAGAAATAAATGCAGAGGGAAAAGGAGAAAGAGACAACATGAACACTGGGAGGAAGAGAGAGAGAAACAAGGATAAAGATCCAGACTGAAACATCTCGAAATCGGGGGGAGGTCTGGCACAAAGAACATGAGAGAGAGAGAGAGGGGGAGAGAGAGAGAGAGAGACTGCTCGTATAGTAGAGTTACGGGTTTCAGGAGGTCTGCAGTGGTCTTGTACCAGGGTTAATAGATTCAATGAGACTGAGGCTGACCCATCAATAAGAAAAAATGGTGAGGGGGTAAATCAGCTCAGTGTCATGATGTCTGAGGTTATCGTCTATCGATTGGTTTGGCAGAAGAAGCTGGAGATGAAAGGCCAATTTTGTATATCATCTAGTCTGTTTTACTGCAGAAAAGGTCTAAATTACCATGTGCCGAAAAGAGAGAGCAAAGACACAGCTAATTTTGAGTATGTTTCTTTACATTATGAATAATAAATGTAGGATTTTGTTACAGATTAGAGAAATATGCTGCTTGGGCAGCGGACATAGCACGATTATAATTCAGTACAGATTTGAGTCATTAGAGCTCAAGTATCAACAGTAAACCAGGGATTAGATCTCTTTGACCATCAAGCACTGGTGGTAAGAGGTAATTTAGTAGAGTGTTCAGATTATAGGCGTGGTTCTCAGTAGAGCCTGTCACTCCAGTGAAAGCATCCAGGACCACTGTCCCTTACAAGGAGCAGTTATGGCTAATATGTAGAGTGTTTAATACATTTGCACTGCTATTACAAGGTCAGGCTACTATTATTTATTGCTTCAAAGTTGATGATCTGGTATCGGACAAAATAGGGGTAAGGGTGCACTTATTGTTTTAAAGTATCATTTTATACAATCTTATTTATTTATGTTTGTATAGGACATTGTATTAAACTAAGAACCCCCCTTTCCATAAACTGTATAAATAATTACACAACATGACAATGTGTTGAAAAAATTTTATTATAAGAGCTAAAATTCATATTGAGTTTGGAGGTTGAATCAAAAATAGAATTTTAATGAAGGCAATACACAAATCTTGTTGGGCAGCCTGAACAACATGGGCACAATGGGCCTCATTAACCATTATCCTTTCATTAATTTGTTCCTAAGAAAAGTCCTAAGGAAAATCTGTTGGATTCATGACATGTTCTTATGCTGATTTTGCTCTTACCTTTACTTTTTATATTGGTAAATGCCAGTGTCTCCTAAGTTGAAAGTACGTCCTAGGGCTTGTGTGGGCCCGCTGGTGCCCACAAAAGGGCATGAATCTGCAGGGCTGCGTGCCCACACAGAAACAAAAAGGGAAGTGAAAGACGGAGAGCAGGACTCACCAGAGTTCTGAAGCAGAGACTCTGCAAAATAAGAACAGCAACCGAGCCTAACATTTAGTAGCGACTGTAGTGATGATTTAAAAAAAAAAAAAAAGGAAAAAAACAACAAACATCTGATCGCAAATCTTAAATCTCTTCTAAGCCGGAGGACAGACTTGCTGAGAGTTTTCTGAGCTGAGTGAGTCACCTGTCTTGGGCCAGCAGTGGGTCAGGATGCTGTGGTGGTGGCTGAGGAGAAAGTAGAGCAGAATGTTTTACTGTGATGCGCTATGATGTGATCTGAAGTGCTAGTGTGGGGTTTATTAATGATTATTACACTGATATGAACCTACAGAAAACTTATTAAATACTGATTGATTTAAAGAAAACTGAAGTGACATCAGAGGCACGACTAACAGTTTTTGTAAAGGATTTTCAGGCCCCTCTCATCACTTTGATCTCATTTTGTTTCCTTTATTTCTCACCCATCTTCTCGCTTTGCTGTGTGTGTCTGTTTTTACATGGGCTGTGCCATCATTCCCCATATCTCCATTGTGCCCCTCCCCCTGCAGTCTCTGCTCACTTTCCTCATGGTCTACAGCCTGAAAATAGAATTAAAAATTAACATACTCTGTGTATGTGTGTATGAGAAAGATAAAGAAAAGAGGAAAGATAGGTCTTGAAGTTTGGCTTGACACTATTGTCTTTCACTTTCTGAAACAATAAAGTATGCCCCCTCATAAGGTCATATTTGGGCTCTAGGTATCTTAACAAAATAATTTGTGAGTGAAGTTAAAACCATTTTAGTCACGACTTTGGGAAAACTGATTGTTCACCTTCGTCTGCAAAAATGTTTGAAGTCACAATAATTTAGTTTGTTGCTGTCAGTCAACTTCGTGCCTCTACACTCTTTATATCCACGGTTTTTATAACATCATAGCTTCAGTTTTTCAATAAGGGGTGTTATTCAAAACAGAAGTAAAGGATGTAGTAAGAGCCTGATGGCCAGGCAGGGTATGAAACGGGACCATTTCTATGGTGTTGGAGGGTTTTTTCCCAGCTTCAGAGGGAACATCAGTGCAGCAGAGATTCTAGCAGACGGACACCGTGTTAACACAGCCGTTGTACCCGAGAGATTCTTTACATTTGAGTCATTTAGCCAGCAGAATGATTCACACAGATGTACATTCAGTGAGCCTTGATGAGTAACATTCAACAGGAGCGTTTGCTCTTGCGAAGAGGAAATGAAAACCTGTTTAATGAGAAACGGTGTCACATGTTTTGTGCTGTTTCTGGGACTACTTTTGTTAGAAGAAATAAAGAATATGTAGTCTAAAAATGTTATAAAGTTTAAGTCACAAATTCCAAAACATCTTCACATTGCTTGTTTAGTCCCACCAGCTGTCCAAATCCTACAATCCCATTTTTATGTGACTTTATTATGAATTCAGTCCAGTGAGTAACATCTGAAAAACAGATTATCCGCAGAGCTGAGTAATTAATAAGAAAGTTAATAAATGAATTTGCTGATGCATGTCAGTGCCCTTAGCTACTAATATGTATTCACCTAACAATAAAACATTTTAAACAAGGTAACAGACCACAAAACCCAACACATCTATTGAAGTGACGCAACAGATGAAGGAGCTCATGTGTTCACCTCCATTATTTTTTTCCATACTGATTGTCTTGGTACCAGTTTATGCCAAAATAGCTCCCTTCAGCGCTTTGTGCTGTTTTTCTTCCCTGTGTCATACTGTTGCTCACACAACAGCTGAATTCTTTTTGGTGGATCAATAATATGTCATCTACACTCATTTAAAGATAGCTGCAGCTCTAGTTATGCAGCTTTTATAAGCAAAACACTAGGGACCTGATTTACTAAGATCCAAAATAGTGAGTGGTAAATATCATGTGCAAGATTGAAAATTGTGCATCTAGTTGGTGAATGTTTTATGGGTATTGCATGTATGTGTATAGTCAGTAGCTCAGTTGTACTTTTCATACAAGCTGCAGTTAAGAGAAAAGAGGGTCCAGCTCTTATTTTGAAATATGTTGGCTTTGCCTTTACCGACTTCATGAAATGGTGTAACAGCTCAGTGGGTATTAACTGCAGAATTTGAGAATCGGTGTCAGATTTCCTGCCTTGTGCTGACACACACTCATGTGTTTGATTATGTTTTAGTATTTAACTGATGCTCTTATCCAGTACAGATCACACTGTATGAGCAGAAGTGCAGGTTGTTTTTCAAGGACACTTTGTAGTTGCTTGACAGTGTGGCTTTTGAAAAATAATAAAAATAAAGAAAAGATTTCTACAGCTACAGAAATGCCTTGTATAACCACTTCACCACAACCAGTGTGTGCCTTCAATCCAAGTTAATGTTTTTCATGGATGTTTTGCTGTGTGAGGACTGATGGCTGCCAAATCAAGTGAGTTCATATAAAGTTGAGATTTTCTTTCCTACATGCAAAACTAAGATGTTATTGTGAATAAAACTCTGTATTTATTAAGAGAAAGCATGTGTCAAGGAGGTGGTTGGGGTGGATGGCAGTCGTACATTGTCACAACACAACTTGTGAATAATGGCTCACACTCACAGTTGTCACACTTGGTAAAGGCACTCTAAATGTGATCAGTTACGAATTAACAATTACCTGCTTAAAGTGACATTGAAGCAATTCAGTTGTTTTGTGATTTAGTATTTATGTATATATGATTTTTTTTTTGTGTGTTTCTGAAGAAGGCTAATAAAATAAGTTACCACATGTAATGATTTTTTATTGCATTACATTTAAAAAGACCAGTATAAAAGCACAACATACATAGATAGAATATTAATATATATAAGTTAATGCAGTAAAATGTCTTCACAAAGTGATTACTGTGATTCCTTTGTATTCTATACATTACTCTGTAACCCCTCCTGTACAGCTTGGACTTATTACAGTCCTGTTTGTGGTTTGCCACGCTGGTGGTAGTACATTAATGCTTGTGTTTTAATCAGAGCAGTTGTCCACACCAGTTGGCTAGCAGCTTATGCTGTACTCAAGAGTAACTCCTCCCTAAGCCATGTTGTTATGCTTGCAGTCTATTTTCCATCCCCTTGCAATTACAGCACCTCGCTATGCTGTGAGCAGAGCTGCAGACTTGATATTGGGTCGAACTTAAATGTAGACGTGGAGCTTAATCTTGACTGTTGGGGTGCTCAGCTTATTAGAGATTTGACTCCCTAAAGACCTTAACCCTTCCATGAGCCCTGAAAGCTAACATCTCTTAATGTCAAGTTTTGGTCTTTCATTTTTACATTTTGGATTTTAAAAAATTACGTAAGCTGATTTTCTTCCTGCCACAAAAATACTTACTCAGATTCACCACCTGCAGGGAAATGTAATGTTGTAACAGCTTCTGGCTGGAGGGTGCTGGCCATTTTCCTCCCTGATTGCACTGTATTGATATTTGTCCCTGTGCAGTGCTACTTGTCATAGCCCGTAAACATGTCTGTGTTGTTATATTGCTCCTCAGCTGGTGTCACTGAAAAAAAGCCCCAAACTGATGTGGAGGTTCAGTTAACTGCTGAGAATTAATCCATACATTGATCTCACACACACACAGACGCACACACACATACAGAAAAAACAATTAGGGGAGTGAATCAGCTTAATGCAGCAAACCGAAACAACGACTTCCAGGAAACTTGTTTGTAAATTCCCACCTCCCATCTGAAAAACAACGATAAATGCTAGCTTTGCTTCCACCATTCATGCTGAACGTTTTAAACTGTTAAACGATTAATCAATTATTCAATTAATAGAAAATTTGAAAAAATCCTAAATGGCTCCAGCTTCTAAAATGTGTGGATCTACTCTTCGTCTTATGCAAGTTTATTTGGGTAGCGTCTTTCAAAGGTAGAATTGTGCTTCATAGTAAAAAAATACAGAGGCTGTATAACATACATTGCAGAGTATCAAACAGTATCAGATATATAAATCTGTACCCTAAGTAGAATAATCAAGTATAATCAACGTAGTACAATGCAATGTAGTGATATCACAAATAAATATAAAAATAAATATTTATAAAAACTAAAATTTATATTTTACATAATTACTGGGAAAATGTAATAACTTCAAACACTGTAATCAGATGTTGTTCACTCTGTGACTGTGACAAAATAAAATCCACAACAAAAGAGTGTTGCTCACATCCAAATATTGTACACCCGCTATGCCTTGGTTGGTTTTGTTTTGTTTGCAATATGATTCTCAAAGTCATGTACCTTTGGTAAGACAGTCAGATGATTGCTGGGAATGACATACCTGGGCTCCAGCAGCTGAGGAGGAGGAGGAATCTGGTATTTTCAACAACCGACTAATTAAGAGCTTCTGTTACGTGAACATGCTGGTTGTCCCTGGACATTTTCTCTAACTTCTCTGGTGTTTGTAGCAGCTGTCTTCCACTGCTAGCATTACCGAACTTGCTGTACTGTCTGTTATGCTAACACTTAGTTAGCATAAAAAACACATAATGTCTACTAGTAGAAAAACTTGCAGCACATCAGAGATGTGTTGGGAGAAGAAACCGGCACTGGTTGCATTCAATCAACCATTGTAACAAGGAGACTTTTACACATAGCTTAATGTTTTTTTTTTTTTAATTACCCAGATTCTCTATCAGTCACGTGTTTTTACGTCCTGTTCATCTCATCTGCTCTGTGCTGTTTGACGTGGCGCTTTGTGAGAATGAGTATGAGTACTTACACATACAGTCATTTGTTTTTATCCAAAGCGACTTACAAGTGAGGTACAAAGCAAAAATCTAAGTCAGGGAGAAAAACTTTGTTTCATGAGATCTTTTTTTTTTATGAAAGTGCATATTTTGTAGTGTATTTAAGTGCATAGAAACTTATGGAAAATTTCAGTTTTAAGCTGTTTCTTGAATATTGGGAGTGTAGTTGCTGACCGTGCAGAGTTTGGTAGCTCATTACACCATTGTGCGACCACAGAGTTGAAGAGCTTTGCAATAGTTTTCTTGTGTTGTGATGGGACCACCAGACGCTGTTTATTGGCAGAGCGCAGTGGGCGGGAGGGAATGTAGACCTAAATGAGGGAGTTGAGGTGCAGTTGAGTCAACTACTTTGTAGGCAAGAGTCAGAGCTTTTAATCTAATGTGGGCAGCTACAGGAAGCCAGTTCAGAGATTCGAGGAACGGGGTGTAGTGTGGAGTGGTTTGATTGTGCGTGCCGGTAATCCCGTCAACAGAGACAGAGGAGATGTGGTCTGTAAAGCTCAGTTGGTCGTCAATGATGACCCCCTAGGTCCTTCTGGCAGACTTAGTGGCGACAGTTCCTGAAGACCCAATGTTGATGCTGATGTTGTGGTGTATTGACAGTCTAGCAGGTAAGACTATAAGGTCTGTCTTGAGCTGAAGATGTCTTATCCTCATCCAAGCGGAGATGTCAGACAGACAGGCAGTGATGCCTAATGAGACAGTTGAGTCATCCAGTGTAAAGGACAGGAAGAGCTGTGTGTCGTCAACATAGCAAAGATAGGAAAAGCCATGTGAGCGGATGATGGAACCCAGAGATGTAGTATAGTTTGAAGAAGAAGAGGACTGAGAACTGAGCCATGTGGCACACTGGTAGAGAGGTTGTGAGAGTTAGAAATGTCCCCCTGCCAGGATACCTTGAAGGTTGGACCAGATAAATAAGAACGAAGCCAGGCCAGAGAGTGTGGGGAAAAAAAAGGATGTGATGCTGGTGGTTCAGCGTGTCAAAGGCTGCAGAGAGTGGTATCGAACCCAATACTGGTATCGGGTCAGGAAACATTGCATGAAATGATTGTAGTTGGGAGAAATCTGACTAACTTCAGTGTTATGATTAAATAGTTTAGTTTATATCTACATCCATTTTTTAAATTTTCACATTATTGTGGCAAGCATTTTTTCTACATCTCAGCTTGTGTGATTATTGGTGAAATTAGATTTTAACTCTATTCCTTGTGAGTGACTACATGCACATTAAACTCATAGCTGGAGGGTGTTTATGAGTCAGAAGAGGAGATGAATTTTCTGCCTGTGACAGATCATATTTATTAAGGCCTCAGGGGAACATTTAAAGGAGAAGCTAAGGTCAAGCAATCAATCTCTTTTTATTCATTTTCTAAAAACATGTTCAATGTGTCACTCTATTATCATGATTGATTGATTGATTGATGATAAAAGAAATAAAAAGAAGTTACAAACTGTTTTTTGTTTCAAAAAGTATCAATAACTGATGTGTCAGTAAAACCAAGAAAACAAGGAAACATATTAAAATTTAATATTTGTTTTATTATACTTATAGTGATGTTTTTGATAAACCAACAACAATAAGTATTTAAAGTAGTTTTATCTGTGTGAAAATCTGATTTAAATAAAACATACTCTACCAGTCAAAAGATTAGACACAACTTCAGTGGTTTCACTTTATTTTCAACAAATTGTTAACGAACCAGAATACACAAACTACCTACATTTAACTTTGATGGGTGGATACTGAGCACACTCATGGCAGTCTCTCATCGGATTCATGGGGACATCCCCTGTAATAGCTTTTAATCCAAAGTTGTGGATTGTCAAGTTAATTTGTGACATTTTTTTTATTTTCTTTAGACCTTCAGTTGTCTTGTGTAGAAGAAGGGTAGGTACACAATCAATAACCCAATTAGTGCTTCTACAACTACTGTACAAATCCATATTATGACAAGAACACTTAGTTAAGTAAAGACAAAAACCAGTCAAGCATGACTTTAGGATATGCAGATCAATCTGAAATATCTCATCAACTTTGAATGTAACCCCCAAGTTCAAAGGTAGACCAAGAGCTACCTCTACTGCAGAGTATAGGTTTATTAGAATTACCTGCCTCAGAAACCACCCATTTAGAGCACCTTATATTAGAGCCCACATAAATGCTTCTTGGAGTTCAAGTGGCAGACACATTTCAGCATCCACTGTTGAGGGGAGACTACAGGGCCTTTTTTGCTTGAATTACAGCAGAGAATCCATTACTTTGGAAGAACAACAAGTAGAAGAAACACAAGGAATGGACATTGGATAAGTGGAAAAGTTCTTGGGTCTGATGAGTCCAAATTTGATATTACTATGTGTTTGTTAGAAAAAAAATAATAATAGACTAATATATTTAGCCTTGATTATATTAACATCATTTGTCATTAGTTACTGCTGGATAAATGTCACATTTCATTCTTGTGTCCAACACTGAGGACAAAATGTCTTAAATGTAAATGTTGTGGCTCTGTAGGAGCTCTGTATAGATGAGTTTGGATCAATAACAATACCCCCCCTTCCCAACCACACACGTTTCTCATCCATCTCCCTAACTACTCATTGACATGTGCAACAGTTAAGTGTGTGTGTGTGTGTGTGTGTGTGGGCCTTCATACAATGTCATATTTGTGTGCATGTATGTATAAGGCAAGGTTGTGGATGTATCAGTGACATTTTTGTGTATGTGCAGAATTATGTGTTTATGTGGTTTTTTGTGTGTGTGTGTCTACGTGTGTGTGTGTGTGTCCCCAAACCAAGGGGAGGGATCCTGTCTGACAGATGAACAGCACTCTGAGGACGCTACAGCAACACATTTGCTCTGATTAGATCACATGACCAGGGAGAGGCATTAATCTTTCTTACTGCAGGTTTGAATATTAATATTAATGACTAGTGGAGCCACAAAATGCATGGTTGTAACTGAATGTGTGTTTCTCTAAGAGAGACTGGTTGAAAGGCAAATGTGTCTTACAAACATTACAAACACGCAATGTTTGTAAGACACATTTCCAGTCTCTGAAGCGAACCTACTTAATGTTGACTCCGACTATTTAGGCTAACAGACCTACAAATGCCACAAGAGTAGGTAAGAAAGATGGCACAGTACCAGCTGTGTCTGTTCAAGATGTGGTTGCTAGGCTTTCAATAATATTGATACTAGTTCTCATTACATTAAAGTCGACACACTAAATAGTAAGCGTGTATAACCATCATTCCATTCAGTCCACACAGACTTTGACCTGCGTTTCGGTATCTGTGCCATCAGAACTCTGCTGTATGTCTGTCAGCAGAACAAAGGTCTTCTTAAGTTGCCTGAAGGCAGAAATTTATTGGACAAACATAGTCAGCTTACATGTCAGCTCAGCAAAAAGAAATCATGTTTTCATGTCGGATTTTATTAATTTTTGCCTCTCTGTTGCAGAGGTTGGGGAAAGTGAACGCAGATGGCTCACAGTAACACAGGGAGTCAAATCATTGCAGATACTGATAGAAGGTTTGCATCAGCTTTTACACAGATTTTACACAGCTGTCTGTGGAGATCACTAAATGTGCCAGGGGGGAAAATATACTTCAAGCGTAAAAAAATGCTGTGCTTCCAGAGGTGGTGTTGCACGTCTAAGGCCAGGCAGACACTGTGCAAGTGTCCTCATGCTTGGCTAAAACCTGAGACACACTGTATGGGTCAGACATTGGCTGCTATGAGGAGTTCATACTGTCCATCAAGCAACAGCTAAAATCACTTGGGTACGACTGAATCAGGTCTGCTTAAGCATGCATGCACAGTCAGCATGCAGTAGCTGAGTCTGGTAGTTTGGCTGCACCTGCTCAATGACCACCTCATTATACATCCTCCATAAATGGAGATGAAACGTTTAGAATAAATGACATCTGGGGCAGCCCTGTCCTACCCTTGATTCCAGGTGTGCTCCAAACTTTTGCGTGGTAGTAGCTGTCCATTAATGTGTATTTTGTCTATAATTTTAAAGGCTGCAATTTATTGCATGTCTGTGACTGTATATTTTTATTGGATGTGTGGATAAGTTGTAGTTTAAAGCTGTGGTCCCTACAACTTCAGAGAGTTAGAGAATTAGGTTAAGGATTAGGCATGTAGTTATGGTTTTGAGATCAGGGGCTTAGGAATGCTTTATATATATGAGCATCCTCACAGCTCCTGGCTACATGCTGAGGTGACCTTGGACACCAAAACCCCATAGTAGCGTCATCATCTTTGAGCAGCTGTCCAACCAACAATTTCCCCAAGGGGATCAATAAAGTATGTCATTTATTACAAAGGTGTATATGTGTGTGTGTTTACATCACTGTACCACTGCATCAGGCCTTCTCTTTGAACACTCCTAAGAAACGTCTCTGCACAATGCATGTGTTTGTGATGTTTCATGCCCAGACAGATTGTCCCCAGATGGCGCCACACTGTATGACATGCCATGCTTGTTGTCAGGACAGCCATGCTGGTAACTATGACAGCCATGGTCGTTAAGGAGCCGCAGCAACGATTGATGACCTTCGGTACAGGAAATGCTGTCACCTCTCACATCCTTCTCTTCCTCCCTCCATCGTTTACTCTCTTTCTCATTTCCTCCCATTATGTTCTCTCATCTGACCTTTTTTTTCCTTCTCTCTCATGTTGCCTTTCCAGAACCTTACACTCTGTAAGCTCATCACATATCAAATAACACCTTAAACCATTGGTATTACATTTACAGAATGTTGCACAAATAATAAATCAGGACAAGGGTTTAGAATCTAACCTGTTTGAACAGACCAAAATCTGTCTGTATACTGAAAGCTGTGACTAGAGGAGTTCAAATCCACCGGTCGACAACGTGCTTTTCTGTGTGGAGTTTGGATGTTCTCCTTGTGTCCAAGTGGATGTCATGCAGGACATGCAGTTAGGTAAATTTGTGATTGTAAATTGCCCATAAGTTTGAGTTTGAAAGGTTGTTTGTCTCTAAATGTCAGCCCTGTGACAGACTGGCCCTGCCTGTTGCCCACTGATAGCTAGAGTTGGCACCAGCAATCCCAAAAGAAAAGGCAGTTAGGGTAATGGATGGATGAGGGGGTTTATAAAATGCTTTAAATTCCTCAATGTTTATCTATCTATCTATTAGTTAACAAAATTAGATAAATTAGTTGTTAGATAAGTATGATACCTGGATATTACATGGCGTATCAGGCGATTGCCACCTCACCTTCAGACCCCATTGAGTCTTTTTTAGTTTTGCAGACAGATGCTACAATTTAAATTCATTGGTTTTCTCCTTAATCTACACTCTGTGCCCAATTATAACAATATGAAAACAGAACTTCGGAAAGCCCTGTAAATCTATTAAAAATAAAAAACTTAAACATCACATTGTACATAGTAATCAGTACTTTGTTAATACACCATCTTCTGTGTTGTCTGGGTTGCATGCTTAGGATAGTTGTCATGGTTAGAAAGTGAACCTTCGGCCCTGTCTGAGGGCATAAGTGCTGTGGAACAGGTTACATTCAGGAAATTTCCGTACTTTGCTCCACTGAGCTTTCTGTCAACCCTGACCAGTCTCTGCTGCTGAAAAACAAACCACAGCATGATGCTGCCACTGCCATGATTCACTGTTGGGAAGGTGATGAACAGTTCCTGGTTTCCTCCAGACAGAACATTTAGAATTGAGGCAAACACTGCAATCTTTGTTTCATCAGACCAGAATCTTGTTCCTCACAGTCTGAGAGTTCTTCAGGTGCTTTTTTTTATCTATTTTGAACTAAGGATATGGCTTCCATCTAAAGCCGAGATCAGTGGAGGCTGCAGTGACGATTGTCCTTCTGGAACTTTGATTCATGGTCATTGGTCATCTCTTTTGCTTAGGCCATCCTCCCCCAATTGCTCAGTTTTGCTCAGAATCATGGAGGTCACTGTGCTCTTGGGAACCTTTATTGTAGCAGAAACATATTTGGATACGTGGACTCGAATCAAGGTGTAGAAAAATCTCAGCAATGACCAAGAGAAAAGTGTCTGAGGTAAATTTAGGTGTGTGAATACTGCAAAGGGTCTGAATACTATGTACTGGGGGCTTGCAGGATAAAGCCTGTTTATTATCTAGACCAACTGACTCAGCACATTTGTCATTTCACTTGTACCTTACCCGACCAAGGTCTACAAGACTGCAATTGCCGCAAATAAAGGATTCTTTGACAAAGGCAAAAATTTGAATTACTATTTCAATTCATTATTATTACTATCTCATTTCATAATCTGTTCAATAGTAAATTAGTAAATGACTTCTAATGAAACAACAAAGCTAAGTATTTTTTCCTGCCTTTCACCTTGTTTTTCTGTGTCTTTCTCATGTCATTGTTTCTTTTTTCTCTTTCTCTGTTAAACTCTTGTTTCTTTATTTACCTTGGTCCTAAAAGCTGTGATTACATGTGCTGCACTGTGAATGTCTATAACTGATCATTTCTGAGAAGTTAAAGCAAATTAGTTCTGCGAGTGAACAGTTAAACTCTTAAATGACTCACTGACTCTGCATCTCTTCTTCTAGTGGCAGTCAGACGTTTATCTCGCTATTTCTTCTTCATCATCCATGAATATTTAGAGCTTTTTTTCATGTCACCGAAGTAAAGACATGCTGATATATTCACAGTTCAAGCCTGGAACGACTCTTATTAAGGACTGTTTTTTCAAAAGGAGGAAGTGAATCCGAATCCATCTGTCCTTTTCTGTCTGCCTGTTTCTCATTTCTTCTTGTGTTTTTTAGTCTTTTTGCCTTATTTTCTGTATATTTTCTGTAAAGCTTTTTCCACATTGATTGATGTTCTTTTTTTGGGTTTAGAGCAACTTGACATTTGACAACTGCAGCTGATTCAACTTCACCCAGTACATACATTTTATTACATATTTTAGCTTTTTCATTAATGCTGTTTGCTTGCCAGCTGAGTCTGTAATGAGTTATGTGGGGTTAATAGCTATTTAATGGAGAGACACCACATGACTTTAAAGAACAGAGAAAGACAACCATTGGCACAGTCTGCGAAATCCACCATGCACCTTCTCTTCTCAGGAACAAAGTGTTTATAGTCCCATGACACATGCATGCTGATGATGCACCAAGCTAGAATAATTATTAAGATTATTTGTCTTTGTGTAAACATGATTTCATCTTTATAAATGCTTCGTTGATTATCTGCCTCTATTCAAACACAGCAACTAAAAAGCAAAGCATCCAGTAGCTACTCAGCTGCAGATGTAATGTAAAATGTGATTGTCACAGATGTGATACATGATTTGATTCAACACACTGTGATTCACTGTGATGATGTGATTGGTTACAATTATATCTGCAGGTCAATGAGTTTATTTTTGTATTATATTTACCAAAAGAAGACAAGACAAAAACTTGCCTGTTTTCACAAGTTCTGTACAAATGTTCTCTGTTTACACTGCACTTTTAATACACCTAGCTCACAAAATTAAGAATTAAATTAATGTAAAAATTCAGCTCAATATGAAAAACTAGTTGGTTAACAGTTCTAAAGCAACGAGTATGCCATGTCACCTGCCAGTGAGCAGCAAAAGGCACACTTTATACTATGAACAATAATATATAATATAAATTGTCATTTCACAAAGAGGAATTTTATTCTGGCTTACAAAAATATGTAGAGTTGTTAATTAGCACATGGAAAAAACTTTGCTTGCAACCCTGGGTAATAACCAGGGGTCAGTCTGTCCTCAAGGTGTAGGCGCCTCTGTGGTCACACGTGGCACCACTTCAAATGTGCTGTTAGGTATTAGTTGTACTTGCTGTGTGTTTAACAGCATCACGGCACGTTTTTTAACTTGCTCCCCCTCTCTTGTAAATCTTAGTGTTGTCAGGCTTTTGATTTGTGGTTCACAGGTGGGTAGACAGTTGAAACCAAAAGTTTACATACACTGTATTTTTATTTATTTATTTTTTTTTACTGTCTGACATTAAATCAGACTGAACATTTCCTGTTTTATGTCAGTTAAAATGACCAAAAATATTTCTATTTGCTAAATGCCAGAATAATAAAGATTTAGATATTTTTCTTTATTATTTCCTTTGAACAATTTGGGAAAGCCCATATGATGTCATGACTTTTGAAGTTTCTTGTAGATTAATTGACAACATTGAGGAGGAACACCTTTGGATGTACACTGCTCAAAAAAATAAAGGGAAAACTTAAACAACACATCCTAGATATCAATAAATTAAATCTTCCAGTTGAAAATCTTTATTACAAACTGGAATGCGTTGAGAACAAAATAACATAAGAACGATCAATGGAAATCCAAGGAAATATCTCCCCAGACCATCACTGACCCACCTCCAAACTGGTCAGACTCTTGTCATGTCTGTCACATGTGCTCAGCTCTCATCCGTGAAGAGCACAGGGCGCCAATGGAGAATCTGCCAATCCTGGTGTTCTCTGGCAAATGCCATCGGCCTGCACGATGTTGGACTGGGAGCACAGGCCCCACTTGTGGACGTTGGGCCCTCATATCGCTCTTATGGAGTCTGTTTCTGACAGTTTGTAGGGCTCTGGCAGTGCTCCTCCTGTTCCTTCTTGCACATAGCACATGCTGCTGGGTTGTTGTCCTCCTACGGCCCTCCTAGTATCTCCTCCATGCTCTTGACACTGTGCTGGGAGACACAGCAAACCTTCTGAGCAATGCGGCCTACAAACCTGACTCAGTAACACCATTTCTCTCAGGAGGAATGGACTGAACAGAAAATAGATAAACCAGTATTTTTGTTGGAACACTGTGTAACCTGCTCAATGACTAGTTTGTCTGCTTCTGTGACATTAATGGGATATGCAATTATCGCACCTATTGCTACGCATCTGCCAGATCATTATCAGGCTTATAATGTCTAGTCTGAATTTAACAACAACCAACACTCTTCACCAGGCCTGTGCATGATTGGCTCTGGGAGTTTAAGCCTCTGCCCTTTTGATCAAAGGTACCCGCTCAACATGAATGAATTGTCTGGGGTCTCCAGCACTTTTTTGTTACTAGTAACACCTCAAATAGACGACACAGGCAGGAAGAGATAAGAAATCTAAGAGCGTAGGGTTATTAGAATTTACTGTTTTTCTTATAGTGTGTAACTTTCTCTTCCTTCCCTGTCTCACTCATAACTGTAGTTGAATGATCCATAATCAGAAAGTCTGTTCTTCTGCTATTGCACTAACAACAGGAGAATGTGGAAACATTTATATTTTGTGTATGTGTATGTAGAATCAAGACTTGACTGCAATTTCATCTCTGTTCAGTGAGTGTGTGTATGTGTTTGTATCTCTGGGAAGTACTTAGCAGACTCAGATCAAAGGAAGTGGTCTAACATCTGCTTGCTGTCTTCCTGGCTAATTAACCCAACACACACACACACACACACACACACACACACACACACACAAACAGTCAATCAACAACGATGCCTGAGTAGACGGCAGATGCAAGTCTCAGCATCACAGAAATGACAGTTGCCATGGCAATAGTGACAGTGAACTTTTAACCATTTTAGAGGTGGCAAT
>OMLM01008258.1:35710-58217 GCA_900302695.1 Helostoma temminkii
GGTACGTCTTGCGCTTGTAGCTCACCACCTGCTCTGAAATTGGATTCCTGGAAAGATTAAATGTTTGTATTTTTTCTTAATCATTCCAAATATAACAGCATGAGTGAGTTCTTTCATTTCTCCTCTGCTTCCTCCTCCCCGAAATAACAGTAGCCAGGCACTGCACCTGTCTTTCAAATGTATGAAAGTCAGATGCAATAACAGTCACCGAAACTGCTTTCAGCCATGTTTTTGTACGCACAAACATTTGGTAAATTTATTGTATGGTGACAAATATTTTCCTTTTAATGGTTTTCTTTCCTTTAATGGCTACTTCATAGTTCAAGGATTTACTGTGTCTGAACATTAGTACTCTGGTTCTGGTGTTTAGATGGAGTTTAATCTTGTTTTCCTGTTTATTGCTGACTATTGGCTAAAAAAATCGTGCTGTGCTGCACTACTCATTACTGGATAAGTTAGGACTCAGATGCCTTGCTTAACGACACATTGGAAGTCATTTTTGAGGCTTACCCCACTAATACAAGAATCCACAGTTGCTTTCTGACTGGTTGACTCCTAGTACTGTTTCCATGGCGATCCCTCTGCCTCCCTCTGTCATGACTAAGCACCACAAGAGACGAGTGTGTGCTTGTGCGAGTGAGATAGAGTTTGTGCATGCTGGGAAAACGGCAACAAACACTTTTACAAGGAGTATCAGTTTGATTTCCACTTTCTCTCTAACACACACACACACACTTGAACGTGCTAAGAATGTAAAGGTGTTACCTCACTCCCAAGCATCCCCACCTCTTCTATCACACACTAAAACACACAAAACCAAAACTACACACCTTAACGCCTCACGTAGATGTGATAATAGCTCAATTTATCACCGTTTAGGAAAATTCCCTCTGTGTATGGATGAGTGTGTGTGTGTGTGTGTGTGTGTGTGTGTGAGAGAGAGAGAGAGCAAGATAGAGATTGTACATCTTAGTCCCTTAATGCCATGTCCAACGATGCAGATCAGGGCACACTCATACTCATTGATTAGACAAAGTTGCACAAATACACACGTGTGTATATATACACACAAAAAAATACATATAAAGTAGATGCTGGCAACCTCACATTTGCATTCATAGCCACATAAACTTCTACAAACACACACTGTCACATTAAGGCCAGTTAAGAAGACTGATGTAGCACAACAAATTCAATTATACATCGTTGTACAATTACGTATACAGCTAATTTAAAGACAGGAAGGAAGGCAAAGCATAGAGTATTTATTTTTCATTTTGAAATTCATAGCAAAATTAAATGCGGATGCATAAATGCTTCATTTTGCGTCTACTCAGTTGGCACTTTATTAGATACATCTAGCTTAGTCTAATGTAATTTAATACAGCAGTCGTAGACAGTGTCTCTACTATTTATGTCAGTCAGTCCAGCTAGTCCTCCAACCTCAGCAACTACAGAGGCAGAAACAGCTCCCCAATTCAGAGGTCTGCACAGCACAAAAACATCACCGTTCATCGCATTTAGCATAAAAGATTTGTGCCATTTTATTCACCTCTGACAGTGGTATGTCACATCAGAAACCTATACTGTACTGCTTAATAAACTCACAAGTAGGGTTTTAACGAAACCTTCTCACTTGCTATTACAGGCAGACGGTTAATTTAAAGCAGAGTGGAGAGGTCTGATGATGAAAACAGGAGTCCTCTTGGTTTTTTTTTCTACTGACAGACATCGCTGTGAGCTGTGTTGTTTCAGCTAAATGCATGAAATGCAAAGAAAAGGAGGGAAAACAGAGGGGAATGGAGGTAGAGGGAGAGACAGAGGGGTGTTAATTAAATCAAATACAGGCTGACGGAAGGGCAAGACAGGGGATGAATGGATTAACAGAAAAGATGAGACGCAAAGGTATGGAGAGTAACAGAAAGGAGGATGAGCAAAGGATATATGTGGCAGAGGGAGGGATTTAGGAAAGAGGAGATGAGGTGAGGCGGAGAAAAGGGTGCAAATGAGAAGGAGAGATGAAGGTAGGAGATGACAAATGAGAAGACAGAGGGATGATGGATAGGATGAACTACGAGAGTATGGAAATTAATGTGAAAGAAGAAGAACGGGGATTAGAGAGCTTGAGAGAGGAAGAAGAAAGAACGGTGGATGGAAGGGCCACCAGAGGGATTATGGGATGGATGGAGGAGCCAACAAAAATGATTGGTGAATCAGAAGAGAGGTGAATGCATCAGGAAGAGTAGAAGTAAGAGTTTACAAAACTGGTCTGGAAGGAAGAAGAAGAATGGAAAGAGGGGATAAGGGATTAGGTTAGAATACAAAAAGGACAGAGGTATGGATGGAGGAGACGTGAAGGAGGATGAAATTAGTCGTGGTGAATTGAAACCAAGGCAGCAGGGAGGAGCGTAGAGATGGATGAAGGAGAAAAGATGGGGATGGAGGGATTAGAGGTGGATGAGACGGAGGCAGCGGCTCCCCCAGGATTGTGGGTAGCTCTGGGGTTGGGATATATTCAGCTTAGCTGGCGGTCTCGTCTCCCCAAATGCTGAATGCCTTTTGGTTCTATATTTAGAGTGTTATACAACAAAGGATTGCATCATCTGCCAAAAGTAGTTTTATTTGCCAGAATTTTCTCTCATGTCATTGTCTTCTTCTGCGGCTCTTTCTGCCTCGTGCCAGGCTGTGGTACAAAGTTCTGTGTAATTAACTTGCCACGGCAAACAAAGGTTAAATGAGAAGAAAAGCTGTTTACAGTTTTTGTAAAGCCATTTGGTGAGTTTGTTTTTGTTTCTCACCATGTTATTCGTATCGTGTTTTTGTTCTGGAGTAGTTTTGATTCTGAAGGTGAGATGCTGTGAGGAGCCCAGTGGGGCCTAGTGTTCAGTACATTTTTATTTTTACACTCCAAATCACAAATCAGAACATTACCTCATGGGATTTAGAGTATGTAGAGCTTACTAGACTATTTCTCTCACCTGTTATTACTAATGTCTTTACTCATTTGAACTCTTGAAGCATGTAATATTTCTCTTTTTTCTAATTTAGTCAAATTATGTGTGAACAACAGTTTTGTGTAAACACAACTTTAACCAAATGAACTCAGGTTTTAAAATCTAAATCACACAGTCACTGCTTACTCAGCTAAACAGACTTCAAACTAAGGATAAAATGCAGTCTGTATTGAATCATATTTAGTCTGTTTATTGATTAAAATTCTCTACAAATGATTGAACATAGAGGAAATACTCTTTAATCTGTAAAACAAATATCTTTCTGGCTCTGACTGATGCTTCACTAAGCATTCAGCAGACTGTTGTTTGCATGGTGAATCTTGCTCCTCTTTCTGTGTAAATTCCACCAACTCTTCTCCATCCTTTATCACAGTTGCATCTTTACGTCTCTGCTGCCGTAGCAGAGCAGATTTGGGTTCCTCACGTTAGATCTTCAGGGCCAAAGTTGTTTTGGGGCTAATTAAAATCTCCCTTTGCCCAGCCTTTCACCCCTTTAACAACAGCATTCCTTGAATATGACACACCAGAGCAAAGTTTGTCTTCTGCTCCTACATGAGGGCTAATTAACATTCACCCTTTCCTTACTGCTCTTCCATTTCACCCTCATCTTTCCCATTGTATCCTCTCTTTGAAATGACATTTTCCTTTTTCTCTTGTTTTCTTTATTTGTCCACCCTTTTGTCTGTTTGTCTCACTTTCAAACTTTTCAGTTCCTTTATGGTGAAGGGGGTAAACATGCTCCAGCTGGAACTAAATAAATTGCATAATGATACCTCTTTTCTACTGTGCGGGGCACTTTTTTCCCCATCTTCCTTATTTCTGCCACTCATTTTTTCATCTTCTTCTTATGTCACCCTGTAATCTATGATCCCCCTTTTAAATTTCCCTTCTTCTTCCTGTTGGTGCACCTTGAAAAATAAACATTCTACCTCTGCCCTGTATGTCAGTATTTCTCATTTCATCTTACGTTATGAGTGTTCAGTCACAGGATTGATGATAGAATCTGTGAGACTGTCCTCCCCTAAAAAAACATGGCACTAACTCTTTCTGTGCTGATGCTGTGGTCTCACTAAAATGAATGAGGCGAGTGCTGTGATTTGCTGCAATGCTTCTGTTTGCAATGCTTCAGCCTAGTTTCAATTTTCAGGTCATGTGTCGTGTTACCTGATTGCAGTTTGAGGGCCCTGTCATTACCTTTTCATACTTTTACTGTGATTATACTGCCACAGAGATTACTCTTTTTTTTTAAGTAGGATTTGGCTAGGGATGTCCCAGTAACACTTTTTTTCTGAGTACTGACATTTGAGTATCCATATACATACATCCAAAAATTATACACCCGCTATGGCTTTGGTGATTTATTAGCCCCGAAATTGTTTTGCTTGCAAAATGATTCCCTTGAAGTCATGTAGCTTCAGTAAGGCAAATGCGAAAGCGATAACATCCACTGTGATACACAGTCATGTGCTGCATGTAGGGTTTGATGGTTGGTTGGTTTGGTTATGTTTGGAGTGATCATTGTGCAAGCTATCCTTTTAGGGGACTGATGTTTTTCATTTTGTATTGGTCCACCTATATATCCACCTTTCGTTTTCACTAAAATACCTCCCATTTCAAGTGAAATTTCATGTCTATGTGAGTGGATTTCACATGTATGTGTGAGAGCATTTCACATGGGTGTGTGGATGGTTTTCAGTGAATAATGTCACTGAGGACACCTCATACATTTCAGCCTGAACTAGCCTGTGACCTTTGTTCAAAAAAGAGTAATTACTAAAGAAAAACAACAGTATAACAGTATATAAATGATGAAATACAAGGTCATCATATTATATAACACATTTTAAATATTACCCTTTGTCAAAGCACTGTAGTGTATTTTTCTCATGGTGTGTTTGCCTTTCTCTATTTTATGCAAACACATTGCTGGATAGACAGGGTGAAAAGGCAAGATGGAGAGTAGAGAGGGAGAAAGACATGTTATCCTGGGGGAATGGTGGGAGAGAGAGGAGAAGGGAGGGGGCTGAAGTTGTGAGGGGAATGCAACAGCAAGTGTGAGCTAGAGAAGGAGAAACAAAAGCAAGAGGAGGTAAAAAGTTTGAGAGTAAGACTGGAAGTAAATGAGAAAAAAGATACAGAGGAATAGAGCAACATTACAGGAAAAACAGAGCAATTTCTAAAGCAGAGAAAATGGATCTAGCAAAAACAATAAACTGATAACATATTAAACTTAAAACAAAGAAGTGATCCATGCAGAGAGAAAACGTAGGAGTAGAAGATGGAGGGAGAGAGTTTGATGAAGTACAGGAACGATGAACCAAGACAGTCGGAGAAGAACTACCAGAGGGCACTGGAGGTGATGGAGTGGATTTAGAGATGGCAAGATAAATGGCTAAAGTAATGTGGGAATATTGTGAGAACAGTGAAAGTGTTGCAGACGAAGATGGGACAGAAAAAAACATGAATATATCACAACAGAAGAGGGAGATAAAAGCATGCGAAAAAGACAAGGTTGTAGGTAGTTGATCTTTAGGGTGACACAAAAGAAACATAAAAAGAAGATGAAAGAAATAGGATGATGGGTGACAGAGGAGATATAGAAGAATATGTAAAGGCTGAGAAGAGGAAGAAATATTAAATAATTATTTATGTAATATTTACTCTTATACAGAGCAGGTGCATAAGGACCAGTGTCACACAGACACACGCGGCTAGTTTTGCAAAATAAGCCTTTATGTACAACTGTACAAGTATAAAACAGACACAAAGCAATACTAAACATGATACAACAAATCTATATAAACTATGGGAAATACTTGCCAACATCAAGAACAGACAGAGGAAGCAGTGTACAATGTAAAGAACTGATTACACAGAATGTATTTCTGTCTGTGTCTCAGTCGTTCTGTCTTCACTGGCTACATGTTTTATACGCCTGGAGGTGTCTTGTGTGGGCATTTACAGTGGACTCGCACCACTGTTGCTCTGTTAATGTGCTGCTTTTCACTACACAGCAAAGGTTGGGTTATGTTCGAGCAGTACTACTTCATTATCATGTTAGAAATCAAATCATTTCTTAGGGTTAGTCCACACTGGTTTCTTTCAGTCATTAGCACAATTGTTTCCTAATGTTAACCAAGTATTGGCTGTTTTAACCACATGAAAAACCTCATGAAATTTCACTTACTTTTGTTGGATTGTTTTTATGTAATTGGTAAAATATTTTCACTATGGTTCACTATGCCACTGAACACCTGAGGGGTCTGTTATGCTTTTAATGACTATTATAGAAGCTGTTTGTTAACAAAAAGTTGAAAAAACGTTGATGTGAAACGACAGACATGATGTAAAAGCAGGAAAGAGACAGTCGAGAAATATAAGGTGAAATAAAGAGGGGGTGTTAAGACTGGAAGGAAAAGAGAGAGAAAGGTCAGAGATAGAGCGAAAAGAGTTGTGAAAAAAAAGAGACAGAAGCGATAGAGTGTGGGGGAGATGCGTGAAAAAGAAGAGAGTGTTTGGTCTGGAAGGAAACATTAGAAAGAACCAGAGAGGTTGTACTTAAGAGAAAAGCGCGATGGAGGGAAAGAGAAAAATGTTCAAGGATGAGTGATGAGAGAGATAGAATCACCCACATATAATAAAACGCAGTGGATGCTTGGCTCTTAAGTTCTGTTCGCAGCACTTTCTCTCATTAGAGCACTCACTTTATTGCTGAGTGGCTGAAGACGATTGGACACTTTGTGCTTATTCCACTGTTTTCTGCTGCTATTTGGCCATAAGACTTAAACTATGTATAATGCATGTGCTTAATTAAAAGGGAAACAGATAATGGCAAAGAATGAAACATTTCCTCCCTGAGGTACGTACATGAAAATATGGTGGTAGTATACTTTTATTCTAGTACTGTGCCGACTAACAATATGTATATTTTATGGTAAGACTGCAGCCAATAATTATTGCTATTATAGATTTATTTGGTCTTGTTAAGCCAATAAAATGTTACCAACTGTTGAAAAATGACAAAAAAAAACAAATCTTTAGAGCCTGAGATGATGTATTCAAACTATTTAAATGTACAAATCCAAAACAAAGTGAATGAAAATACATAGAAACGTTAATATGGTAATATGTAAATGTAAATAATAGTAGTCTTCATCATGTGCTGGTTCATCTGCACTGAGGCTGTGAGGTGAAAACAACCGTGTAAGTCTGACCTGGATTAAAGTTAAAGAATTGCAGGATCTAAGGAGAGTTTGGCAAGAAGTCAAATCAGCAGACAGGTTATAAATACACTTGGGGCCATGTCCTTCAAACAGCTACAACAAGTATCATAAAATCTTTGATTACTGATCACTTCCAACCAGTGTAGTGACTTTAAAATGGGAGCCAAAGTTCTGTGGTGTTTTGAATCACTGGTGGGCACTGACCTCCTGCTCATCCATTTGTAAAATGCATATTATGCTACAGGATTTGTACTAAAGAAGATGCAGTCATGGACTTTTGCAAAAAAACAGCTCAGTATGATAATGCAGTTTACACTCACTGAAAGCAACCCTTGGTGTTTAAAAAATGCAGGAGCATAAAAGAGAGGGACAGATGCGAAGACCAAGAAAAAGGCACTGAGACCGAAAGAAAGGAAACATGAGAATTGAGAAGAGAAGGAGAAGGACAAGTAACAGGAGACAGAAAATAGAGCAGAAAATTTAAATGAAACAAGGAGGGAAAGGCGAAGATGTTCAGGCTAGAGAGAGATCTCTGAAGAGAGATAAGAGACAAATATAGAGTTACAAATACAGTGGCTACATGCACAAAAGGCAGGTGAGCAAGCAGGAGAGAAAAGCTGAGGGCAGATTTGGAGAGCTACAAGGGGATTCAATGTTCAGGCAGGAGGAAAATTAATTGGTCACAGTTTAATTTTTAATTAAAGCTGGATATAGTTGTAATGCAGCTATCATTAATGTATACATTATCAATACTGACCTAAAGAACGTGAGTGAACCTAAATGTACGAGTTACTTTGGAGTTTGATGCCCATGGCAACAAAATACATTTAAACTGTTTTAATTTGATGAGACCATGTGTGGTATATGTACGGGGTATCAGTTTTCACCTATTAATGCCAGACATCTGAAAAATCCGGTCTGGACATTGTCCAAAGAAGCTCTTTCACACTACAGGAAATTATCTGTGCCAGACACCATCTGACTGGTCCTGGTGAGAGGTGCACTACATCAGGAGACATGATGTGACACAAAAAGTACACAGCAGATATCAGTGTTTTGTTTACATCGCAGCAGTGCCAGTCGCATGATTAGAAATGATGCGTATATATTTCCAGAAAATATGGCCTTAACTTTCTGAGCGGATCAAGTGAAAGGGAATGTCAGCAACATCCCCACTCACTGTGAATTCTCTGGACAATTACCTGATGTATTCACACAGACTTTGGACTCCAGGTGATGTCTAAAGACGTTCAGGTACCAGTACTGTCTGCAAACAGCATCTGTCTAAGGAACTCAAATGTAGATGCCATGATTTTTATCACATTTTAGTAGATGCCGTGTACATTACGTCTGTTGCAGTGCTTATCTTTTTACTATTTATCTTTTAAATAAACACATATATTGAAGTATGGACACACATTAATATTAGATGTGCAAAACAAAAAAAATTTATTGGGCATAGAGACATTAAAGTGTGCAGAAGAAGAAACTGTGTTAATCAGAGTAGCAGTCCTAACTAGCCAAAAATTTGTAAAAGAGAGTGTGAGATAGGAGCCAAGCAGGGAGTTTATCTGCATTGCTGTACCACAGTCAGTGGAGCATTGTAAAGCCGTCAGCATAAATTCTCCCTCAGAGTGCAGATCTGAAACGCATCTGCATTCCAGCAACTGCCGATCGGCTGCTGCAGAATTAATCTCATCTGTACGATCTAATCTTGCCCACATAATTTAGGCATTAGAGCCTCAGCTGCATAACCTGCAGCCCTAAGCAGATCCCTATCACATCCACTGTTGCAGAATAGTGTTGTTGTATATACTATACAGTTTAAGAACAAACCTATGATGTTTGCTCCTTGTGTTCACAAAATTTAATGGTTTGAATCTCTAGATTATTCTTCACAAATAATGTGGATGTAGTGAATTAAATTAATGATATTTGTGTGAACCCCGAGGGGGCTGCAAATTCACCCACATGAAAGCTTTACCCCAAATAAATAAAGGTTAAGTGAAATGACTGTTTGCAGGAATTGAGGGAAATAATGCCCACTTACTTTACTTTAACATCAATATAGAAGTGTTTTCATGTTGCAAGTTTTATCTTGAAGTAGCAGAGCGCTCATTCTAGGTTTGCTGATGTCTTCCTGCAGTCATCGCTGAAAAAAAATAGCAAATTATGTTTGTTAAAATGTTATTATGTTAAAATTATTATGTATACTAACTCTGGTAGTAAATTAAATTAGAAAAATGTTAGTAAGAGCACTGCACTTTTTGGAGTAAACAAAGTCTGAGTTTGGATTCATTCACTAGTTACAAGCAGGAAGTGTGGTCAGAAACTGATTTCATATTAGCTTCATATTTTCTGCAAGCACACATAATTCATCCAGAAAGTCTGTGCTGTAAAAGCCTGAAAGGCTGCAAGACAAGCAAGAAAAATGAACTACAGATTCCATTTCAGAAATATGTGCTAAATTATGTGTGTGACAAACTAAAATAAATATGTAATAAAACATGTACTGTATATAAAATGTGTTTCAAGACTTGCATATAAAATATGATTCCTTTAGGTGGAAAGAGTATTTGTTATCTGTAACATTAAAAAATGTAAAACAAATGAAAAATTGTGAAATATAGATTGTAATAAGTTTGTCTCATAACTTGTCACAACCCAAGCAAAAAGCATATTTAGGATTTAGGATATTTAGGACGGAAGATGTAATATTAGCACATCATTAACACACTAGCATTGTGCAACAAAACAGCTGCTGACTACAGTGTTGTAATCTTGACTTTCTTTGCCCTGAATATCAGCACTGCTGTGATGTCGTAGACTCGAGTAACAAAGATATCAAAGATATTTACACATCATAGATATTCAGTACAACAGAACAACGTCAAGTGTGATATTGCTTTAATGACAGTTTTTTGGCTTGTGGAAGTAGAGCGCAGTGACAGTGATTGTGTCATGTTGTTAGGTTGTGCCAAAATCATTTTTGTATAATGTAGGGGTAATCAATATTGGCAAAGAATTATATCTTGATATGTTTTAGGATTTTTGATAAAAATTATACGTAAACGATATTTTGCAACCTACAAAAGTGTTAATCAAAATCTTAAACTGTATTTTCTCAGTTTTACTAAAAGGTTATTAATTGCTATCTAAAGATTGGATGGTGCAACTGACCTTTCTCTGGAACTGCTAACGTTAGCACTGCTGCTAACTGTCTGGTAAATGGTGTATGAATCAAATCTAGCAATGTAGGGTGTGAAGCTGGTGGACTCTGTATTTTGTGTCCTGGCGTTGTTTGTTCACTCATATTTAACTTCAGGCATGTTGGATTAGCCTGCATGCACTGCGTGTGCATGCATAACTGTATCTTTGTCTGTTGTCTTTTCTTTTTTGATTGATTGACATACTCTATAATGTCAGTTGGCACATTGTTAAAGCAACAATGAAGATATTATCTTAGACCATATTTATGGTTTGTGATCTGTGTATTGAATCTCAGTTTTTCTTGGCTTTACATATGAATGTATGGCTGTCTGCATCACGTATGTAATGTCGCTCGCATAGGTCATCATATGTTCGTGGGTTAATATATCAAGAACTTTTAGTTCAGAATTAGGACCTTCATTGTTTAAAGCAAGTGACTGTTGCATAATAAGATGCGCTAAAGAACAGCCACATATTGTACAATCACTATCAAGGCTTCTTATGTTGCGTACAGGTCAACACTATATTTACTCCTGCTATTTATACTGAGCATTTTGGCACAGATATTTGATAAGCTCAGATAAAAAAGCGGGTACTGCAATGTTCACCTGGTTGTCACTCAACGATTTTAATAAACACGGTTGTGAAGTGTGTGTTAATTCTGTTAATCCAGATGAAAGTTATTTTTTAAATTTAATTTGAATTTCCCATGTCAGATTAACATAGAAATTGTTAATTAAACATTAGAAATTGTTAATTAAGATTTGCTATAGATACTTACTGTAAGTTTAGTATACACGGTCCCCTGCGTAATTCTTGTCCCATTTCATTCTTAAATGAAATCTCGTCTTCCTCACTTGTTATTGGAACCCACTCGCTCTTCATTAGGTGAAACAGAGTACAGTTAATTCCAGTCAGGTTCAGTTTAACCCAGCTCAGATCAGTTCACCTAAGTTCGAGTCTGTCCAGTCCTTTGTTGGTCACTGAAGGTCATCCTGGCTGTGAATTAATTTACTGCAAATAAATGGGTAATTTGAAATGGCATACTGCAGCTCATTACAAGAAGGTCAGACACATGCAAGACGCTGAGGTCACAGTTTCTCCTCCTGTCTCTTCTTCTGGCTAATAGATTTTAATCAGTATCATTGTTGCTAGAATTAATAATTCAGTGCACAATAAGAGTATTCACACGTGTGTGTCTGTGTCTGCTGGTCTTGCATTGACTGTCAATAACCCCTGCTAACATTTACTGTCTACTTCAAAGCACCATGGAGACTGCCTTTGTCAGTCAGTATTTTCAGGCCACTTGACAATGGCGGTAACTGGAGGCATTAATTTATCTGTCAGCTGTTGACAAAGGGACCACTGACAGCATAGACATCAAGTTCTCCTAAGAAACTCCATGCTTTGAGATGACGACAATATGTTTGGCGTGAAACATTTGCATCAGTCTCAGACCAATAAATCTGTCGTTTCTGACCACGACAGCTCTCCACTATCTGCCAGATAAATTGACAGATGCTCATTCAGAGATTTCTGTTATACAGCAGATTTAGTGGCTCAGGACCTTTATCTTTTGGGCAGTGGTTTGTCATGCTTTTTCAGAAGTGACTCGCGTTTCAACCTCACAGGATAAAGATCTTCGAGTGTATTGATCCGCAGTGTTTGTATTCCCTTCAGTATTTTAAGGTTTTAATGCCTTGGGTTGGGCTTAGACTTTAAACGCCAGCAACGCCTCAGTTGGGACAGTGAGTAAGCACTAAAGATTTATTTTTCTTCTCAGCTTCATTGTGGCTGTTGGACTTAAGAAACTGACATCGCTCTTTAGATCAAAACAGTGTTAGGAATTTATTCATCTAAGGTGTTTGAACAATTATTTAGACAAGTTTCTCGTCTTTCCTTCCCACTGCTGTTTACCTGGATCAGGTGTGTTCAGCCAAACAGAAGCTGTAAGTGCAGGATATTCTGAAAACAAGCAGGACATGCTGTCTTGAGGACCAGGTAGTGGTACACTGATTTAGATACAGTTTCTGATCAGAAACATACAGAGGTGTCTCTCTATGCATATTTATACATATTGTGTTGTAGCTTTATATTAGTGTGACAACATTCAATTCAGACTTGTGTTGGGAATATTATGGAAATGTTTCAGCATCCATCCTAATAAACATTATGACTTTAATGTAAAAGTGACTTGGACACTAAGTATTGTGACATATTTGAAAGGGGCATTTAATAGAAATGCAGCTTTGATAAATTTAATTTATCGGGACAGTACATTGAGCACGACTTTTGTCTGAGTTCTACCTTCAATTTGTGTTTTGATCCCAAACTGGATGTACGTGATCACTCTTTCTTAATTAATTCATGAGCCCTACTCAGTGATTAAGCGTCTACCCTTTTCCTTTGTTATAAAAGTGTAACGTTTCTGTAAAAGTGTATTTTCAGTTAGGGCGGCTCATTATTCCCTTTCTTAAATTGTTTGTGGTGCAGATTATATGTTTTACCAAACATCACTCATGTGTTGGATGACGCAATAGGTTTACTGAGATTCCTGCAATGGCCACAATTTAGTCTGATGACCTTCCTACATGGCTGCTTTTTGTCAAACTAACAAGATACCAGAAATGCTCCAGATCTAGCAGACGATGGGGGAGCTGATTTATTGTGGTGGACGTTGGCAAAATAACATTGAAATGTAATTACATACAATAGAGTAAACTGTACAACTGCATCTGAACAAAACACAAACATAGCATCACTGCATTATTCTGTTACCACTAGACAGTTGCTCTTTTTTCTTTTGTTTTTGCAGTTTTCCGTCACATCTGCATTCACTCTGTCGCTCTATTCACTTCCCCCACCAACAAAAAACACAGGGTACAGAGTGTTTTTTTTAATTTTATTTTATTATGTTCTGACGACATAGCCTCCAAAAATATCTCCCTGTGCTCCATCAGCAGTTTCTTCTCTCCATGACACATCCCCTGAACCAATTACAGCTTTGTTGAAATGCAGATCTTTATCGCAGCTGCAACATTACGATCAATTTACAGTGTCAGACTGAGTGTTAACCCACATCTGTGGCATTAGCATATCTGTCACCACCACTGAGATTTTGTCTGTGATGAGCCAGCATGATGGTCACACACAGGAGCCTTATTCAACACACAATTGTTCCAGATTGGAGTAAAGATATGTGTGAACTCTTTGAAGTCTGAATGCTGGTGGTTGTAGTGGAAAAAAATGTGAAGGCAACATAATTAAAAATGCTGTATTCTTTTGTAGTAGTCTTTTATATCTGCACTGCTACAATCCACAGTGTGGGGATCAAGGTGTTTGAGTCTCACATCTGGACTGGGGTTGGGCACCATTTTATGAACTGAGAATTGAAAGCACAAAAACCCAAATCTTTATGATTTATATACCCGCTCAAATCTGAGGCACAGTTGATTAATAATGAGAAATCACTAACCTCGTGTTCTCAATTTCTCTTTGCTGATAAAAGCGGTGAATTAGATAAAAAGGTTGGATGTATGAGCGGGTCAATTTGCATGTTTTACCATCCGGGAATTGGATCTAAAGTGGAGCCAGCTATCGAAACACTACTTGAGCAGTCAAATCCCAAGAACCAAACTGATCCGTAGCTAAATATGCTAAACTATGCAATCTGTGCTTTAATTTACCTCCTTGGGTGTTTATCCTACCGAGGAAACATCTGGAAATGAGCATCTGTGCAGACTGCAGTTTGCTTCTGGCCTACTAGTTTTACTTTTCAAGCATGTGTAATTAATGAAAATTAGGTTGATTTCCAGAGTATTTATTACAGTTTAACTTGAGGCATATCGCCTAGAGTTAATTTTATGGAAAAAGTAAGTTCACATTGATATTCAATTTTGCAACATTTTTACATTTCTCACCACGGCAGTGGTTCTTGACAAAGATAAATGCTACTATTTCCTTATTCTGACACTCTGTAGGACTTTGTCTTCGATGCTTACTCCCAAAACAAACAAACGTGGGCCAATTACAGTGCAACGAGTTAACGTGATAAAACCAACACAAATACAGACACAAAAATGTGTAAATAAATAGAGCTTCTAAATGCTCTCCAGGAGGCAGTGTTCACGGGGATTACTTGTATTAACAGGACTAGAGCCACTAATACTGTAGAATGAGGCTTATCCTTGGTCTGTATGCGGTTTATTGTGCTGAATGTATGTAGAGCCACTAATCTGCACTGCTTCAACTGTCTGGCCATCCATCACCATCTATGACTGTACAGGTTCAGCTTCAGGTTTGCGGATGTGGTAAAAATGCTGCTGTCTGCTGGTTCACAGTTAGTCTCATCACATAGAATTAGGTGAGGCTGAAGTCTTCATAGGTGATTTAAAGTCTGAAATTTAGATTCTATTCTTTTATTTAATTGTACTGTGACCTATGTCTTACACACATCTGGCCTCAGAATCTGAATAAATTCTGAATTCATGGCCATGCTGGCCATTTTCCATTGGGGATGAGGATTTTAAGGTTTTTTTTTGTTATTATCAAATTGTAATGAGTGATATATCCATCTTGCTGATTCGTTTTTTTATATTAGAAAGTTAACTTGCAACAGGCTTTACAACTGGATTAAACTTGTTGTCATTTTCAGGCTCTGATCCAACCTACAAAGTTGTGATTGCCTTGGCTATTTTCCATCCAGATGAACAACCTTCAGTGCAATTATTGACAGCTGAGGGTCATCCTGGATCAGACCTATCTGAACGACTCTAAATGAGTCTGACAGGTGGACATTGATTGAGAGATCTGAAACTAGGCTAAAATTATAATACAGTATAGTGGTTCACGGTCTAAAACCTTAAAAAGTTAATCTATTGCCAACTGCAACACTGGCATCAGTGTGTACCAGGTCAGGCTGTGGTTGTACAGTCCTGGGCAGCTCCCAGATATGAATCTACATAACTCTGTGAATATGTTCTGGGGCGTTTCTGAAAAATAGAGGTGGCCTCTTGGTAAATCCCTGGATTAAAAAAAAGGAGAGGTGTGTCTGTGATGACATTATCTATAATAAGTTATTTGTAACAGAGTTATAACATGCTACTATTAAAGCAAAGACAAATACAAAGGGATCTCTTTAAATGGGAGATTAAAAAATAAGTTAAATGCAGTGGATAACACAGTATATAATTGCAAGTACTCTCTGAAGTGTAATTTTGCTGCTGTGATAGATGTAATTTTTAAGACTATAATTTACCCTGCGCACAAAATTCCACTTACTTACAGACACTCCACTTATTACATACGCATATCTCAAAACTTGAGGAAGTGAAGCTGAAACTGTATTTTCCCAGGCGAACATGAAATACTTTGTGAAAGGAACAGAAGTCTGGTTGTAGTTTACTGATGCCTCCACCTCTCTCATATGTTTTACTTCATTTTCACCTGCAGTGCTCTTAAGGTTTTGAATATCTGGTCTTTTTTGTAACTCTCGTCTTTTTTCTTCCAGACTGGACAGATGAATCCCATGACACAGCTGTACTACAAGAAGGTGAGTCAAACACACTCACAGGGACATTGTCCTGACTTAATTCTCTGCAGGTTTTATTTTATCCTCATGAACATTAACATCAGATATTTTAATAATAACATAACAAAGCATTAACCCCAAGATAAGAGGTAAACTTTACAGAATAATTGCAACTGGCCTGTGTTTTCCATTAAAATATTTAGGATGTGTAGACGGTTAATGAGTTAAAAATACAATACGTTAATACTGGACATATTTATAAAATGTCACACACAATGTGTTTTTTGAGCCTAAATATCTGGTCCTGCATCATGAAGTTTGACACAATATGTTTACGTTCTTCAAGACTTCAAAATCAGGTCTGAGGTGTGACAGTCCTTCATGTAGTACGCCTGCCATCCTCCTACACAACCTTCTTACTCTCACTTTCCATTAATTATGATTTGCTTCGTTCATTCAAAAAATACATTGCATTAGAGCATAATCCATCCAGTGTATTATGTTCCCAATTGCACAGTGTCGTAAACGTAATTTTATAAGACGCAGTTGCCCTAGATTTTATGAAGTGATCTTTGTCCTACAGTGATGAGTACCCCTAACCTTAGGTCTAGCCTTAAAACCACAAAAATGTGCACACTCAAACAAGGTCATTTGATGGTTCCACAGTAATGAAATCACTGTTTATCACATTACGCCACTGATGCTATTTACTGTAACTAAAGGGCTGCTTCTCCAAAAAATCCATGTTTTCAACAACAGCCGCAGTGCGTAACCTCTAAAGTGCTAACGGAGGACTCTATTTTGAAGGGCAGAGCTGTAAAATAAAATAACAACCAATTTAATCTGCTATCCCAACCAATTACTGTGTCATGAGAGAAAATTTTATTTTTTCAAATAAACAAGCAGATTTATTTACCTTATGAGCCTGTTTAAGCCCTAAACCAAGCAGTGAGACATCAGATACAGTGCTGTGAAAAAGTATTTGCCACCTTCCTGATTTCTTATTTTTTTGCACATTTGTCACACTTTAATTATTCAGATCAGCAAATTTTAATATTACACAAAGACAACCAGAGTAAACACAAACTAGATAAAGTTTGTGTTTGCTGGAGATAAATTATTTCATTCATTAAGGGAAAAAAGCTGCGTGGCACTATGTGAAAAAGTAATTGCCCCCCTTGCTGGCAGCAACTGTGTGTTTGCAATAACTGTCAGTGAGTATTTCATATCACTGTGGAGGAATTTTGGCCCACTCTTGCTTGTAGAACTGTTTTAATTCACAACACTGGAGGGTTTTTAAGCATTAACAGCCTGTTTAGGGCCATGCTGCAGCATCACAATCAGATTTAAGTCTGGACTTTGACTAGGCCAAAACCTTGAGTCAATCAGGGGTGGACTTGCTGGTGTGTTTTGGATCAGGTGCGCTTGAGTTTGAGGTCATGAACTGTGTCTTGGGAATAATCGAGATGTTTTTTGACAAATGTGAGACAAGCCTTCGTTTTCTGTTTGTCAGCAGTTGCTTTCACCTTGGAACTTCCCCATGGATGTCCCATATTTACGAGTCTTTCTTTCAATTACTTTTTCACATAGGGCCAGGCAGGTCTGGACAGCGTTTTACCCTATACATGTAGTTTTAGCCATGCTGACACTTCCTGGTTCTGAGGATAGCGATGCCAGTCTTTTCAGTCCAACAATTTGATCAACAGTGAAGAATATCTGCTGGTAGATGAATTCCCTTGAACTTTGATTCAGACATTGGTAGATTAATTGTAGTGAGAGTCTTGACTTTTCATCACTGAATTTCTGATGTAATTTAAAATGATTTAGGGTGTTGAGTTGTTAACCTGCATTTCTTTTTTGTAGTGGTGAATAAAAAGCAGTTCATTTAAGTGTAATTTGTTCCTCTTCCTGTTTGCTCTGAACTTGACACTTTTTAGATGTCCATTCAACCAGAGAACACTGTATTATTTACGGTATTCACACAGACACACACACATATTTCCTTCCTTTCCTTCTATGAGGTGGGACAGCGAACCCTTCATGTACCAAACCTCTGACTTTTTTGTTAAGGAAGACAGGAGAGAGCAGTCAATATATATTTCTTCTTCTCACAGTGGATTAGTTTTGATTTAGTAACATGCATGTTATGTCGTGTTGTTGTTTGTTTTTTAGGCGACATACTCGCCATATCGTGACCGTATCCCACTTCAGATTGTCCGAGCGGAAGTGGAACTGTCCGCTGAGGAGAGGGCCTACCTCACCGCTGTGGAGAAAGGTAAGCATACTTGACCTTTCACAGACATCCTCAAGTTTATATTCATCATCTGTTAAGGGATTATGTGTTGACACTTCCTGGTGGCAGCAGCTGGTTTGAAATTTTCTGTAGTCAAAGTTTCACTTGACATCTCTGCAACATGTGCTTCATTATGTCCCTGTAAGACCTTGCTTCAGCCACCATTGTTGTGCAGGTGATCCTGCATATGAAAGACACATATTACTGAAGGACAGATTTCTGGTCTTTAAGAAGAAATGAACAAGAAAACCCAAATTGCTTGCTCAGCTACCATTTCAGGATTTTTATATTAACATTATATAATATGATACACATGTTTCTAGATCCCATGTGAATTGCATAATGTCCTCATTGACAAAATGTAGGGGTGCCTACATGGTCACGTTTAGAAAATCCCTGGTCTTGTTCAAGTTATTATCTAATTATGTAATGTTTTTTTTAATACTTCGATGCATTCTTTCTTTACATAGTTTAGAAAGTAATATGTAGACCATCTTACCTCCAATGGAAGTGAAACTATAAATCAGTAACTTAGGGAAGTGAAGCATGTTAAACCATCTGGCTGATTTTTCAACCATAAACCCTCCCGTCTCTTTTCTCCAGGTGACTATGCAGGAGTCAAACATGCCCTTCGCGAGGCAGAGGTGTACTACAACATGGACGTGAACTGTTTGGACCCACTGGGCCGCAGTGCACTCCTCATTGCCATCGAGAATGAGAACCTGGAGATCATGGAGCTGCTCCTCGACCATGGGATCCACACAGGCGATGCCCTGCTCTATGCCATCAGGAAGGAGGTAGTGGGCGCAGTGGAACTGCTGCTGTCGCACAGAAGGCCCAGCGGAGAGAAACAGGTGTGTGTGGAGGCCTGTGTGCTTAAACAAAAGATAGAGTGAGAACTCCACGGATATTTGTTAATCTATTGCATCCAGACACATTCATGCATGGATTTCCACATCCATGAATGTGCGGCTCTGTATATTTTTCCCATTTTAATGTATGCATGTGTGATAATGAGTCGTACATCCATTCATTGTAATGCTCCATGCGACATTCTGCTGAGAGGACAATTAAGCATCTCGTTTTACAGACGCACTGTGAAATAGGATTTAGAGGCAGAGTGTATATTTGTCTGCTTGCTGCATCTGTGTGTGAGACAGAGACCAAAAGAACATGATGCACAGTTTAGTTTTGAGTTGGTGTTAAGAGGGATCGAGGAGGAGAGAATCACAGAGAGGAAGTAAAGGAGCAAGAGACATTCATAAGTGAGTGCACGTAAAGTGGGGGTAAGGAGGAAGGGTGAGAGACATTGGAAAAGAAAGGAGAGCAGGGGGATAGCCGACTAGGAGAAATTTTAGGAGGAAAATAAACAGCAACTTGTACATTAATTCCTGGATGAGAGGCTGTGAGGTTCTACATCACCATGGCAACCAACCCTTGGCCGAAGCAGAGGATTGTGGGAAGGTTCTGGTTGCCTCTCAGTTGGATGAGGATGGGAACAAAATCTGCTCTTGATATGTTTCTGTTTCACATATTATTTAACTGTATTTGCTTTCGTCTGTGCTCGCTGTCTTTTTCTCCTCTACCTGACTTTCTTACTTTTATATATGTCCATCTTTAAAATGATCTGCTTGAATTACGATATTTACCACAATAGTGAATATCTGTATTGTACATCACCTTTTCACAACAAGACATTTGAGAGTGCTTCACAAAGGCATAAAAACAGATTTTGTAAGCTAATATAAAACAAAGCACCAACATTTGAAGTGGTGAACACAACATATCATTTTTTAAACGCTATAAAAGTAGCTCTCCATGTGTGTGTCTGCTGTAATACCTATATTAAGAACTGAATGCATGTTTGTGTGTTTCCTAAACTGCTCTTTCTCAGCTGACAGGTAGGGTCGATGCCTTTTATCTTCTCTTGGCGAGCAAAACTGTTGACCTTTCTGCCGTCCCTCTCCATCTGACTCAATGTGACTCCCCCTCTCTCTTTTATTACCGCTCTCTCTCTTCATCCTCCTCCGTCGCTCCCTTTTTCATCTGCTCTCCCTTCCTTCATCACTTTCTCGTTCTTTTTCTCTCCTACTTGATGATTAACTTTGACAAAATGCAGTTTTCTACATCACTAGCTCATGAGAAATGTAAGAAATGAGGCAACAAAGCCAGAAAGGAAGAATAAAAGGAAGTTATAAAACATGGAAAGGATGACGACATGTAGAGGTCTTTGCCCTGAGCACACAGTAATGATAAGGAGGATGAGAAGGAGAGTTATATGAATGAGGATAGGAACCCAAGAGACAGAAAGAGAGATGGTCACACTGAATCAAATCCAAATTAGAAAAGGAAAAGAGCACAGGACACGGAGAGAAGGAAGCCAGACGGACAGATAGGGAGGAGCGATGGAGACAGAGAGAGGAAGTGGCAGAAAGAGTTGTGAGAGAGACAGAGAGCTATGCAGATGAGGGCTGCTGGCTCCCTGTCTAACTTTCCTTTGATGTGTGAACTGTGCAAAAAAAAATTTAAAAAAAAACGTGTGTCTGTGTGTGCTGTAGTTGAAGATAATTTTTGGTTGTTTGATCTGTGTGTGCGAGAGCTTATTAGTGTATCTGTGGATGTGACAATACAGATGTGTTTCACAAAAAGTAATTTTTGAGTTCAATTTAGTCTGTATTTATTTAAACTGCAAAAACAGAATAGTAAAAACATCAATAAGAAAAGAAAGCAAAACAAATCGCCATTTGCAGCACAAACCTTTTGTGGTTTCAGTGTTTATTGATTTCTTTTATATAACTTCTGCAGTTATGTTTTTTTCCCTCAGGCTCATTTTGATACACAGAAGTTGACTTCTGATTAGAAAATGGCTCCGCAGATCAATGGATTGATCACTGGCTACTTGTCCACCAGAGCGGCAGGTCACCTTGTGCTATTAGATAACCACACATGGCTACAATTTAATCCAATAAATACTTAGAGACATGTTGAATGTCTCGTATTATAAACCTTTTGGGGACAAAAAACACGTCCCTGATGTCTCCAGAATGTGTCTGTGAATTTTCATGCTGTAAATGTGTCTAGATCATAGGTACATACTGTTAGAGCCTATAAGAAAATGAAAGAATCTGCGGGTCTGTCCCCTTAAATGCAAATGAGATGCTTTCATCACGCCTGTTCGTGGAAGGGCATATGGCGTAGGAAGGCTGGTCTACTGTGCCGGTGTTGTAACCCTGGTAACGAGGAAGACGCTGAAATACACAGTGTACAGGGTGACTGAGCTAGAATGGCTGTTGTTCAAACAACTGTTGACCCTGACACACACACACACATAGGCTGGGCAGCCCAACATCATCTTTTATCATGTTTGTGGCATTGTCTCAGAGTAGTGTGAGAACAGAATGAGCCACATCTGGAACATATCATCGAAAAGTAATAATAGTAAAATGCTCATCAACCCACTGTGCTGTTTAACTGATGAAAGACAGTGGGAAGACACTGGCCCAAATATGGCTGTAACGTCCTGCAACAGGCTTCAACAGGTCATGCACCTTCAGAAAGACGGTGTCAACAATGTGATGATTTCTGGGAATGACATACATAAATACATAAAGCCAAGCAAACTTGTTACACTGTGTGTTTTATTAAATTACTTATGTTGAATGAGCTGTTTTCCACTCCCGCTCCTGCAATTTAGCTTTTAGCCAAAATTTGTCAAAAAGTGACTTGCGACATAGCAACATTTTGGCCAGACAGTAATGACTTTAAGTTAGCTGAGTCATTAATATGTCAGTGGATGTCTCTGCCCTGTAGCTGTGATCCTTCACTGTCTGTGTTCAGTGTGTGTAGGAGCAGCAGCCAGAAAGAAGTGCGCTTTCAATAAACAGTTAAATTGCAGTAACAACATTGTCCTCAATAATCTCATGACTTTTTCACCAGATCATGCGGCCCTACTGTCCACACAGGAAACTGTCTTCATGTCAAACTGTCCTTGGGTCCTACTTTGTCCTCAGTGGATAGTCCAGTGTCCATGTATCATGGCAACTCACTGCCAGTGGTTAATTATGAAATGCTTCAGATAAAAGTACCATATAAATGCAGGCCAAAGTCAAAAAGAGCCAAACTCTGATATCATTTAGAGACAACAACATAAACAAAGCAATCTCTTGTGTCTTTTAGTTTAGTTTTCCAGTCTATATCAAACAAAACCACTTGTTTTTTATTTAGTTTATCAATAGAA
>OMLM01008259.1:0-41990 GCA_900302695.1 Helostoma temminkii
AATCTACTGTAGTTTGAGCAAAGAAGTATCTGTAAATAAGATTGTTCATGTTCTCTCATACAATGCAATTGTATGAGAGTCGGTATTAAGGAAATTTGTTTATCTCTTGAAGTTTTTTTTAGATGAATGATGAATGTTACACTATGTTTAACTGTATTTTTGTTTGAATTTCTCCATAGAATAACTACCTGGTGTTCATGGCAGAGCTGTTTTGGTGGTTTGAAGTAGTCAAGCCGTCTTTTGTGAAACCAAGAATGCTGGACAATGAAGACACAGGCAAGTTTTCAGTTGTGACCTTACAACAGAATAGCAGGAATAGCAACATTAGTGTAAAGTGTAGAAACACATGAGCAGAACTTAATATTTGATATCATGAAATTAGCATAAAACTAAAGTACTGTATTCAGTTTTATAATTTGTCTCGCATGTGTCATTGCAGAGCCCTCATCCTCACTGAAGAGTCTCCCAGTTTTCCCCATCTCCAAGGCAACTAAGAGGAGCTTCTCAGAAAGACCCCCCAGTCCTGAAAGACCCAGGTATGTTAGTATGAATTATGGTATTAGGTGTGAAAATCTGTAACTAACATGGAATTCCATGTTCCATGAAAATATACTTCCAAAAGCATGTGAGCAAACCATTTTCACTCTCAGTAGTATATGCTGGTTTTTGGGAAGCTGTGATTATGAGACTGATTATGTCAAATAATATCAGCTTGTACAGCAAATTAAAGCTAAAATAGGAAAGTAAAAATACATATCAAAGTGTATAACATGTCTCATTAATGTCTTCCATGCTCTAGTTTGCCCCTGCGACCACAGCCTCGACATTCAGGTGATTTTTTAAGTTAAAGTGTAGTGTTATGTGTAAATTTCAAAATAATATTACATCCAAAAGAAAATTTAGTTCTTACTTGTCTTACTTTTGTCATCCAGGAGACATCAAGAGGTCAACCTCAATGTCTTTTGTTGATGGCAACCTCGGCACCTGGCCTAAAGAAAAAAGGTTGGTAATATCACTGTCCTGTTTATGTGCTGCTCATTAAAGAAAATTGAATAAGGAAGAAACTTTATTACAATTATTTAAATTCTTTGTTGTATTTTGATAAGGTCTGGGCCTTATGGAGTGTCTTTTGACATTCCCTTTGACAAAGAGGATTCTGCTCCTGCCCATCTTTCATCCACACGTGGCATGGTCAGGTCCGTCAGCACTGATGATGGTTCTAGTTTCAAGGTCCACCACATGCCCCACGGAATGAAGCGTAATCTCTCCTTCCAGCCAGTGAACGGCCAGAGCGTCGGCATTGAGGAGGAGGGTTGTCCGGACAGCTTAGCTGGAATGGAGCCTCCTAGGCGAACTTACGCCAATGGGCATGGGAGTGTTATGGCAACAACTCCCTCCATGGAAGAGGCCCTTCAGATCATCCACAGCCCTAGCAGGCCACCAATGGAAGGGATCAACAATGGTTTCTTCTTGCACAGTCAGGACCACGGAGCAGGTGTTGGTGGCTTGGAGCCAGTGTCAGAGTTGGACTCCAAAGGCACTTTGAGCCCCACAGACACCACAGAGGTGGATACTGGGATCCATATCCAAACAGAGGATATGCTGGATGAGGATTCCTCTCTAAAAGACTGCTCTGTGCACATGGAGCTGGATATGGACACACCAAGCCCTTGCCCGAGCAGTCAGAGCAAATCCCCCTTATCTGTGAAGATGACGAGCTTTGCCGAACAGAAAATGAAGAAGCTCAATCCATCCGCCCCAGATTCAGGAAGGGGCAGCAGCAGCTCCCTTAAGACTACTCCTGAAGGCTCTGAGTTTGGCCTCCCCTTATCTGTCTCATGGGCCCCAACCCCTGAGCACAGCCCCATCCATCAACAAACCACACCACCGCTCACCGCTCAATCATCACCCTCACCTATTCAGCTTCCACCCAATGACCCCGCTCAAGTGATGGCTACCGAGATGGTACAGCTGAGAATGAGGTTAGAGGAGAAACGAAAAGCTATTGAAGCACAGAAGAAGAAAGTAGAAGCTGCTTTTACAAGGCATCGGCAAAAGATGGGTCATTCTGCCTTTCTCAATGTGGTAAAGAGAAAAGGAGATGGGGCTGCCACTGCAGAGGAAGCAGGGAAAACTGAAGGAGAAAGCAAAGTAGCAAGTGCAAGTCCAACATTTAAATTTGGAAGGAGCAAAGCTGACACTCCTGATGGGGCAGAGCAAAGCAGTACAGGCTCCTGTTGGACAAAGTCTCCTGGTACAGGAGAGGAGGGTGGACAAAGCCATGCTCATTTAACTGAAGTGGATCTTACAGAGTACACACGTTCCATTGAGAAACTCAACCATTCCTTAGCCTTCCTCCAGACTGAGATGCAGCGATTAGCACAGCAGCAGGAAGTGATCATGGCAATGAGGGAGCAACAACATCAACAGGCATGGGTCATTCCTCCTCCGCATACAAACCCCTCACCGCAAAAACACAGTCGAGCCTCTGCTGTTACTCGATCCTCAGGACCCTCTTCTCCTGCCGACTCCCCTCGCTCCACCCACCGATCTCCAACCAGCATAAAGCGTAAATCTGCCTCTTTCCACTCACGTAATCCCCGCACCAGTCGCCCCAGCGAACTCAAGCTGGCACCCTACAATCGAGTCCTAACAGCCCCGCAATCTGTCGATAGCATCCCAAGGCTACGACGATTTTCTCCCTGCCAGCCTTTGGCAAGTTCCTTTGCTTACATGGGGGAGAAACCAGCAACTGCTGCCAATCCAGAGACAGTACCCCCAGATGGACATAAAAACAAGGAGATTGGTTCAATCCTTTCCCCAGAGAGAGAGTTTGGCAGCATATGTGCAGTTAGCTCACCCCCCACCTCACCCAACCTGCAGAAAAAAAGAGAACAAAGTGGGGTAGATTCAAATGCCAAAACCCAGGAAACAGAAGCTGACAGCCAATCTAAGACCACTACCACAAAAGCAGATGACCAGAAGGCAGTTGTAGATGTCAAACCTACCATAGAGTCATCATTAACTGAGGTTTTGGCCCATCCTGTGGTAGAAACATTCACATTAACACCTACAGAAATCCCTCCCTACCCAGAGGCCTCAGGCCAAGCAAAGAGCAGTTTGATTGAGGTTCCCCTGTCGGTTGTGAAGCCACTGGAGGACCTGACCCTTGATGATGGCTTGGATGCACAGCAAAGTAACGTGGAAGGCCAGGATGAGGAAGAGAAGATGTGCCGTGGTTTCTTCTTCAAGGTAGGCAGTTGTTTCAGAGATCTACTGTCATTATATTACAGTAGTAATATTTCAACATTTTATTTATTTCATTTCTGCATGATAAATTCTTTAGGAAACATGTTGGCTAAAGACAGCATCATCTTCCCATTTATGGGTCGTAAGATGGCGTGCTAGCTGGAGTCTGGGTTTTGATGTAGGTCAGAAAACTGGGGCTGTTGTGAATAATTCAGGCACAGCTGTGGAGCTGTGGGGTTGGAGAAGTGTTAAACTGAATACACTGTTAGGCTGGGCACTGAGGGATGAGCCAGGGATGACATGGAACAAAATGTAGATCAAAATGACATTTAATGATTTCTGTCATAATTAGCATTTGGCGATCCTGTTTAATGAACATCAGTATTTGAATTTAAGCTGACCTTTCATAATAACAGCTTACATTTTAGAATAACCCATCTATTATATCACATTTGCTCTTAAAAGATGAATAAAATAATTTATTATCACACTTTAAGTCTCAGCTCATAACTGTAGAAGAACAGTTTTGGTTAATGAACAGTTGCAAACAATGATGTACCATATTATACTGTATGTATATATAAATGTTTCTGAATATTTATTCTACTAAGAACGTTTACATCATGCAGTATACGCTGACTATGTTTCCTTCTTGACTCAGGAGGATGGAAAGGCCGAGGAGAACATGGCCCAGAAGAGAGCAGCTTTGCTGGAGAAAAGGATGAGACGGGAGAAGGAGAGCCAGCAGAGGAAGATGCAGCTGGAAGCTGAGCTGGAGCAGAAGAAGGAGGAAGCTCGGTATGTTGACACTGAAAACACATTTTTAGTGCAAAAGTGAAGGAATGCGTCGTGGTGTTGTCTTTCCTTTAAATCAATTATTCAATTATATATTGATGAGTTTATAATAAAATAAGTCTTTAACACTTAACGTTCATTAATATTGAGTGAATCAATGCAACTTGAGCCATCTATTTTGTGATCTTACATTTGTTAACACTTTATGACATCATGTTGCCTGTTTTGTTTAATCAAAAGTAATAAATTTTATGTAATGTTTCAGAGTAGTACATCTTGACATTTAAGAAACTGGAACCAGATAACTTGGAATCTCCATCAACTTATGTATTAATTGTATGATTGATGTATTAATTAATCTATCTATTATATTTTCCTCCTGTCCATCTATCTCTACAGATTGAAAGCAGAGGAGGAGCGTATCAGGAAGGAGGAGGACAAGGCCAGGAGGGAATTCATCAAGCAGGAATACCTCAGGAGGAAGCAGCTCAAACTGATGGAGGACATGGACACCGTCATCAAGCATCGGCCTGCCAGCGGGACGAAGCAGAGGCGGGGCCGGCCAAAGTCTGTCCATCGCGACAGCACGGATTCCCCCAAAACCCCTGTCAGAGCTGCCACAGGTAACCATGGAAATGACCCCATTTGGAGAGGCCAAGATCATCCCATCTGTTGAGTTTGTATCCTGCTGCCTCTTTGCTTTGTGCCACTTCAGAATTCGTCTGTTTATTACATTCAATTAAGTTTTAGTTTCATTCTATACGTATATATATATATATTTTACTGATGACAAATTGGAGGAGCAATGCAGCCCTTCTGTGTGTCTGTTTTTATATGTAATTAAAACATCCATTATAAAATGTGCATTTATACACATTATACACATAAGCTGTGTTCATATGAATTTTCTTTGTATGAATGGAGTTGTATAAAGTTCAGTGTAGTTAAAGCAGTGAGGTTCTATTGCTCTGCATCAAGGTTGGCACAAAACACAGTCAAGAGTCTGAAGATGTTGTCACTTGTGGTGTTGGTGTAATCGTGTTGTGCTGTGCCACATCTTGTTGTCTCACATCCAGGCTCACGCCAACGTGTCTTTTCAGTCTCCAGCTTGTCTCTAGCTTCCCTCAACCTGGGAGACAGCGACAGCGTTCACTCTGAAAAGAGAGCACCAAGGTGAGATGTTTTAATGTTTATAAATAAACAAGAGATATATGATCAATGAAATATATTGAAAATATATTCAAAGGTTTTATTCAAAGTATTGTAATATATAGTAATAGCAATTTTAATTTAAAGTATAGTAATTTTAATCAACTTCTACTAATTTGTTATTGATAACAACCAAGGACAAACGTCATGTAAATCCTGCATAAAATCTGACTGACTGTGGAGTACATTTTTAATACAAGTCAACAACTGTATTCTTAAAGTGCTATAGTAGTGTTCTGCTAACCTGTTTTTAAAAGTCAAGCTTTCCAGACTAACTTTAGACCTCAGGTCTAATTTTTCTCCTGTATTCCTCTTATCTTCCTTTTACTGCTTTCTTTCTTCCTGTTTCACACATGTCAGAAGTGCTAGTTTAGCCTCTGGCACTCTCTTCTACTTTCTGAGCTCTCCTAAACTAAGAAGGAGAAGGTTAGTGGCAGAGTAACCTTAAGGCGTTTCATATTGTCCTGAGTCAAATTCTACACTAAAGCCCTGTGACCACACTTGGTTTTATTAGGGACTGAGTGACCACTTACAGGAAAAGCAACTTACTGCATCTACCCTTCCTTTTGGATATACCCTTATAGTTAACTTTTAATTGTTCTCCTTTTCCCCTCTCCTGTCCCTTCTTCACCATTTTACACTGCTACCAGCTGATTTTCTTTACACCTGATAAAAAGTCAAGGCAAATCATTAAGCTTTTTCAGAGCCATCATACATCACAGTCAAATTTCATAAAACATACTTTACTCTGCACAAAGCATCCATCTTATCAAGTCATTTGTGACACATATTGAGCATGTTTGAAATATATATAGATGTATTTAATCCAAATTTGATCAAAGATTTGGCCTTTTCTAGAAATGAAAGCAAGCTAAAATGACTTGTTAACATGGATAGCTTACATTCACAAAGACACTCCAAGCACATGTGAGCTAGGTTTGGCTTTAGTTGCTCTTACCTTACAGTTGCCCTGTCCATTGACTTTCACATAATTACAGAGTAATATCTTTTTTAAATACTTTGTAATACCAGCGCAATAAGTGCTATTCACTCTATATATTTGTAATTCACTTGCTTATGAGGATGAAAGCATATAAAAGAGACACAATGCTGTTGCAGTCCACAGAAGGAGCAAGTAAATGCCAAGTGCTATGCCATAATTGATTGACCTTTTTTATTGACCTTCAAATGCACCAGACTGCTTCACTTCACTGCACTCACTGCCTGAGCTTACCGGCTTTGCTGCTTTACTAGTAACTGTACCCAACCTTGTCCAAACTCAAAGTGTTTGCCGAGGTAGTGCACATAGTTCCACAGCAGTAAAAGATAAAGCTATAAACATGTGATGTAGACAGGGTGGGAAAATGACACAAAGAAAATATTCAAATAGTTCCTTTTGTATTGACTACACAATGCCGCTGTTTTGCAAAATATGCAGTTGGCTTTTTTTATAGTGCTGTATTTTCCCCCCCTGCTTAGAGTTTAATTTGTTTAGTGTTTGGGAGCAGCACCCATGCAGAAACAGCATCTAATACTCAGTATATTTGTGTGTGTTCTAGGCCAGACTCTGCAGATGGCTTCCTGTCCCCAAGTCGCTCCAGCAGCAGGAATGGAGAAAAGGACTGGGAAAATGGATCCACAACCTCCTCTGTTACATCCAACACAGAGTACACTGGTCAGTCAATGCAGCATGTTTCTTCATTAATGTATGTTTTTCAATCAGATATTTATAACATAAAGATACTAAATTCATGGTTGGATAACAGACAAATGCTACCAGTGGACATCTTTATGCATGATTTATCAAAAGAGAGAACAAATAGGGAGGGGAAGGTATTTTCTTTGACATAAGTGGAGTAGTTGCCATGACGACAGTCTTATATCTCTCATGTGGTGTTGTTATTCAGGACCAAAGCTGTACAAGGAGCCCAGTGCTAAATCTAACAAGCACATTATCCAGAATGCTTTGGCCCACTGTTGCCTCGCAGGCAAGGTCAATGAGGGGCAGAAGAACAAGATCCTGGAGGTAACAGAACTTTTATTATTTTATACACTTTAGAGGTCAGTGTGTGCATGTATCTAAGATAATCTGAAACTTCAGTAGTCTGGATTAATAAAATCAAGTCTCTTGGTGTCTCTGGACGCTGCTGCCCTGTTGAGTTGCGAACAAAAAGCAGTGACAAAAAGAGAGAATTTTTTTTCTTGTGGTTTTAGAGGCAGTTATACATCTTGTTTTAGTTTATTTAAGTTTTTTTTTAAGTGAAAATTTTTGTACATACGTTAGGAAGGTCCATGAACCATATTTATTCTGTTTTTTGTCTTCTTCTGATTTTATATTGTTCTTACATGAAAAACTAAACACTAAGCTAAAGTTTGACTTTGCATTAACTCTGTAACTCAAAATGTTTGCCTTCCCTTAGCATACTTTGTCTAATGAGCTCTTCTTTATTCACTTTGACAGGAAATCGAGAAGTCTGAGGCGAACAACTTTTTGGTTTTGTTCCGTGATGCCGGCTGCCAGTTCCGCTCTCTCTACACGTACTGCCCCGAGACAGAAGAAATCAACAAGCTGGCAGGCATTGGTCCTAAGAGCATCACACGCAAGATGATCGACGGCCTCTACAAGTACAACTCAGACAAGAAGCAGTTTAGTCAGATACCAGCTAAGACCATGTCAGCCAGTGTGGATGCAGTGACAATCCATAACCACCTATGGCAAACCAAGAAGCCAGCCACCCCTAAAAAAGTAGTGCCTGCCCAGTCCTAATGGAACTTGGTACCACAACATCACCATTTCCCCTTCAAATAGAACATGCCCTTTTGCACTTCACTGTACATATCCATGAAGATTTAAACACCTGCAATGGCAGTTAGATGAATGCGTAATTGTTATTTTTATGTTTGTTTTTCCTCTCATTGCATTCCTGTCACCATTTTTCCTACTCACTCTGAACTGGACATGGTAGGACTTAAAGACTATTAACAACTGGAATGTACGCCACTGTTGAAGAATGATGTAAATGCTTATCACTCCTGTGTTTTTGAGATTGTCATGTTGGGGTCAATTTTCGAAGGCATGTGTGAGTTGTTCCTATGTGCCAAACATCAAAAAAGAGACAGTATGAATGATATTTTACTCGGTACACTGAAGCACTGAATGTTTTTATTTAATGTACCAATTGATTTTTGTTTGCATTTTCCTGTTGATGTGAGGCCTTATGTATGTGATTTGATTCAGTATGTGAGTGAAATGAGGTGATTGTAAAGCAATGTATAAACAGAGGCTTTTTTAGCATTTGGAAGAACACGTTCTTCATCTCTGTGGGTAAAACTATTTGTATATTAAGGTACGTTAAACTACAAAGGGCCAAAAAAACGATTACATACAGCTAGAGTTAGCTACTACATGACTCTGTTTAGTGCTACAAAGCCAAGTGATTTCAGCTTTTTGAGAAAGTGATTAGACAAGAATGCGTGATATTATTCTACATCACTGGTTCCCAACATGTGGGTCAAGAAACCTGTGTTTCTGAGCTGTAATATATGATGTGTGATAAATATATTTCTAATCATCACAATTTTGTGATATTTTTCTCATGATATAAAGAGTTGTTGCAACCTCAAGATTAAGTAAAACAGCTTGACAATGAAAATAAAAATCATAATTAAATTAAATCATCATTAATCTCTGAGTTAACGCAGAGGTTTGTTTGCACTTGCAGTAGGACTTTACTACAAGACGTTACCAAAAATGGTTGAGAACCAGTGTTGTAGATCCATTTGCTGCTGGTTCACAGCAGGTTTGTGAACAAACAAAAACAGCTCAGTGTTATTTCTTTTTTTGGAAATTCTGTGTACTGCACCATGTAGGATCTTTGCGGAATATTAAGATTATGTTCAATCACACTCCCACACACTGGTATCAGGAATATGACTGAAATGCAAGACTAAATGACACCTAAAAAGTATTTCTCTTGTAATTTTAAATAAAATTATTATTCTTGGCAGTATTAAAGTTAACACTTGGACTGCTCGTCTACATAATAGCAAATAACAACTGCACTTGACAAACTGTAAGACACTTTTGCTTTCCAAAGCAACAAAATATAATAAACACAGTGCATATACAGTACCAAGTTTAGCTTTACAATTAGTTAAAAGACAGTCATGCACCTTATTTAGTAGGTTACTGCCAGATTCATTAAAATGGCCATTTTTTAATGTCTGTGTAAACATTGTCTGTGTTGCTAAACATTATCTGACTGTGTTTTAGCAGCACATTTGTCTATTGCATATACATGCACCATGTCCTAAATAGGCCAATAATTATATTAGACTTTTTTCTATTATTGGATGAAGTAATTTCATATAGTAAATCAAGGCAGAGTAGTGTAGATCCTTGTTGTTACATAGGAGTAGGAGATTCACCACAGGTTTCACTGGTCTTGTTATCATGTTCTTTTGCCACTATAATCCACAACACTTGGAGGTTCACTTTTCAACAAAACAAATCTGCTAAGATGGTGCTTTGTTTTCAGCTGGGGGTAATATTACAAGCAAAAGAGTGCATACACATGTAATATAGTACAACAGAGTGAAGGAGTTGTTTCTCTGTTGTTTATTGAAAGGATTAGTCTTTAGAAAGCTCTGTCCATTTGCTTCTGGCAGTTTAAGGACAAGGTAAAAAAAATAATTTAAGCTGTAATGATATTGTACAGTGTGTTATGTGAGCTCATACCTATTCACCATGATGATTTTGATCAGTTTATCAAACATTGTGCTGTCATTCAACATACTGCTGAACACGTAGTTTCATTTTTGTTTTTGTTTTTTGTTTTGTTTTTTTGTTTGTTTGTTCTTAATTTAATAAAACTAAGCATGGCCTCAGCATTGAAGTTGTGTTGACAGTGAAAATGTAATTATTAAATAGTGGCTAAGGGGCAGTGTATGTCTGCAAGGAAAGATGAGAAAGTAGTAATGATCTTTATATTTATTTATTAAAGCAGGGCAAGGACCATAGATGCAGCCTTCTCTAACAGAAGTGTCTTGTTCTTCTTGACTTGCCATCCTTTTAACTATACTTAAGTACTGTTCAAGCATATTTTACAAGCATACTTCTTGTAAGTATACAAATAGCAATGGCAATACTTGTATATTTTCAACATGTATGCTTTTATTGTACTTCTTGGGACTAAATTTGGCAACTTTTTATTTTATGAAAGTATACTTTAAGTATACTACAAATAAACGCTTATATACTGTTAGTTTGCTAATAGTTTACTACTAGTATACTATTAGTTTATTTGAAGTATACGTTATTCTCATTTTCAGTTCAACAAAGGGCACTTTCGAATAATTATTAAAGCATACCTGTGCCAAATGTCTCAGAAATTTATGTAACATAATTGACTGGCTAGAAATAATCCCTAGCATTCTAAGAAATGATTGAGAGGCAACTCGTATAGACTGCTCATCTTTCTTACTAAAGGTTGTTTTGTGTTTATAGCAACAATGAATTACCTACCATACGTAGTCTCAGGCAAAACACAGGCACAGGCAAAACACCACGTCACTAAACAATTTGTGACAAATTATTAATTTATAATATTATTGGTTGTTTGTTTACAAAGTTAAACCACTGAAAGGCATGCTGGGTATTTCTATACAGTTGTCGACAAACTTAAGTACTTAGTAAGTATAAGTATGGGCCAAGTATACTTAGACCTTTCTGCATAGTTGTCAGGAATATAACTTTGTTTAATATATCTCTGATAAGGACATAAAAAATAAACTGAAAATATATTTGTTTATTTTTAAAACAAATACACATACAGTACAGTCATGTGTGGAAGTCTGTGCCCCCTCTTTTAATTCTGTTTTTCTGTGTATAAACATACTAAAAATCATCATCAAATATCATAGCAGCTTTTAGTATAATGTAAATACAACAGCATGCAACTTTTTTTTTCACTGAGCCATTATTCATTCAACAAAAACGAAACCAAATAGAAAAAAACATGCAGGCAAAGAAAAGTGCCCCCTTAGGACTTAAGAGGGTAAGTTGCAGCCAGATGCTGCTAATCATCAGCCTGATCAACTGATCATCAGCAGGTGTGCAGACCTCTATATAAGCAGACGTTTTGGCAGTTTGCTGTTCTGGAGCACTCTGGTGTGTGTTAGCACAATGGTAAGAGGGAAAGAGGGAGAAGCATTTCTTGGAGCACATCAATCTGGAAAAGGTTATAAAACCATTTCCAAACAATTTGGAGTCCAGTGTTCTGTGACTCCAAATCGTGAGAAAGATGATTCACAAGTACATAGTATTATAGACAGCTGTCAGTCATCTCAGGAGTGGGCATCCCAGCATATCCACCGTGCAATGCTCAGAGAAATACAAAAGCACACATAAGCTACATTTCAGACCCCACCCTCAGTGAGCATGTTTTAAACGTATAGTACACGACAGCACAATTAGAAAAGGACAGAACAAGAACAGTTTGTTTGAAAGTTTGCCGGGAGAAAGATTTTACAAGCTTCCACAAAACTTCTTAAACAATGTTGTATTGGCAGGTGAGACCAAAGTGGAGTTTGGCCTGAATGACCAGCACCATATTTGGTGAAAACCAAACATATCATGCAGCAGAAAGATTTCCACTGCCAAGCACAGTGGTGTTTTGCACAGATAGTTTTTTCATTTTGGCTGAATTTTTCTTGAATAAATAAAAGCACAGTAAAAAAAAAAGTTATATGTTGTTGACAGGCTGCGATCTGAAGATTTTTATTATGTGTTTGCACAGAAAAACATAAAATTAATTAGTTAAATGATTTTACACATGGCTGTATATTTGGCTATACTTAATTAAAATTTTAAATTTTATTCTTAATTTTGTATGGATTACTTCTGCACTGCTGCCAGCCTGACAGCAAGTCTCCACATTAAGCCATGTTTTGTAGTTGTTCACACATTGGTCAGTGAGTTACTTCTAAATTACATATACATACATAAATACATATGAAAACATACTATATCCTAAGAAAAGAGTGATGTCATCCTGTACAGTTAATTTTAACTAGTCTGTGGTACCACATGTATATAAGATTATACAGTAACAATTAGGAGAAAACTTCATACATGTGTTACCACTGAAGTGTTTTTGTTTTACAGATATTTTATTATTTGATTAGTTTATTCATGTGTAGTTGTACAACCACCACCAGTGTCAGACTAAACTGCTGACCCCGTTCATTTCCTCCAGTCGCGCAGTGTGACTACGGGGCGTCATCACTACAGTTGATTGGTGGTTTGCGGCTGCGTCCGCATGGCAACCGCGAGCTGTGTACAAGCCAAAAGGTAAAACGGAGCAGTCTTGAAACGATAATAGAGATTTAAACATTTTAACGCGCCTTCTCGTCCTCTTCTGCGTCGATAGTGTCACATTTGGAGGCTGCAGACAGCTCGGAGGGGCTTTAATGCGGCGTGTTGTTGCCACAGGCTGACAGGTGAGGAGCTGGCACGGATTCACGGTGGCGTGTTAGCTTTGCACATTGCGTGGAAAATGAGTGACAGCGTTTGTTTGTGATGTTGTGCATGTGTGCACTGAGCGGCTGCGTGTGAATGTGCACTACGTGCCGTCGTGTATAGCGTACAAAGCGCTTAGGTTGTAGAGTCGCAGACCCGCTGTCACACCTAGAGCTGGAGGGTTTTTCTGTGTGCGGGGAGGAACTGGGCGGTGTCACCGGCTGCTCTGCCTTCAGCACAGACACCCAGAGGCATCACTGCTCCCTCAGCTTTTCGAGAGTGCATCATGCACAATGGAGATCCATTCATGTCCTGATAGAGCTGCATATTGAGCAGTGTTAGGCCTACTCTAAAGATGTGTATCCTTTATTAATTCATAGAAAAACTGTACATCATATTATATTATGAGGGTGAAAAACCACAGTAGTACAATACAGTTAATGGCCACTTTATTAGGTACACCTGTGCAATGTAATTCAGACCATCAGTTCTGCCTAAACAAGGTTATGATTCCTCAGTGTTTAACTTAAAACTGTCAGACAGGTGATAATTGTGCCGTATGTCCACTCACACTGGAGTACATTGTATTATTACAGTACTGGAGTACGTTATCTTAGGAGGTGTCACTAATGTTTTGGACCCCTCATAGATATAAATAGGGAGGCCAAAACAGTAGAACCACCTCTTTATATAATGCAGATCATTATGAGAAATTATAACCATGTAAAAGTAGAATTCATGGCAGAGTCGCTGTGTTGGATTACATGAGATTGTACAGGTGTACCTAATAAAGTGGCCAGTGTGTGTGTGTATGTGCATTTATACAAAAAGCAGTTCAGTCAAATAATATGAGTCTTTAAACATTAAATCCACAAGCACACTTAGAGTCACCATAGCGTATTAGAGTATTACAGAAACAATGTTAAAATGTTTCTCAGAGTATAATAAACTCACTTAAAACTTTCTACTGGGACACTCAGACACAAGCTTGTACACATATGTAGTTAATTAAGGACAGTAAGACATCAGGTTAATGTTGTTGACTCAATCTGTTAAGATGCCTGTGAAACTTCCTCTCTTACTTTACACATTGTATTTATACACATGGCAACAAATAACGAACTCAACTGTAACATAAGGGAACTGATGAAAATAGATTGCACTGCTCATAAATAGTGATATAGTACAATTACAGTTTATTATTAATTTTTCTCTTTAGCTGCACTTGGGTTTAGAGCAGGATTAGCAAAGCATACCTATATCATCTCACCTCCCTCTGTATTCCAGCCAGCTACAAGCTGCCATCACGGACCTGTAGACACCACAGACATGACGGCAGAGGAGACAATCAACATCAAGGAGCCAGAGGTGATCAAGTTGATCCTGGACTTCCTCAACTCCAGGAAGCTTCATATCAGCATGCTAGCCTTAGAGAAGGAGAGCGGTGTCATTAATGGGCTGTACTCAGATGATATGCTCTTCCTCAGGTATGACAGTACAACAGAATCATATGGCTCATAAGAGTAGACCACATTATCCTCAAAGGGCAAACATTTACAGACATACACATTTGTTGGGAGGTAGGGGAGAGCTGGTTAAGATGTGTTTTACATGTGTTACATTATTTTTTAAGGACTTGAAACCTGTGTTGTGACTGTGCCAAAGTGACACCTGTTAACTAGTTAACTTTTTCAATAGGCAACTCATTTTGGATGGGGAATGGGAGGAGGTGATGCAATTCATTCAACCTCTAGAAGGAATGGACAAGTTTGACAAGAAGAGGTAAGAGAAACGATGTGGGGGATTACCTTTATGTCTAAAATGTAATTGTTATACTTTCCATCAAACCTGTACCAACATTAGGTGTCTGGTAGGAAAGAGTTCAAGGAGTCCCAAGACGACTATGTCACTTAAGGCCTAACTGAAATTTAAGCTTTTTGAGTTATTCAGAAATTGTCTTGAGTACAATCATGTTGTTATTGAAAATATTGCAAGAACAATATTTAGGACAGTGCTGATGATGATTTGATTTGTCACTGGTGATTGGGCTGGATTTGACAGTAAACAAGGAGGCTGGGCTTAGGAGCAAAGTGAGGTCATGTCACATAAATCACAGCCTCTCAAAAGAAATGTAAAAGATTTTTTAAGTCCTTTGTTTCAATGACATAACCATGTTTTCAATAATAATTCTATCAAATAAATATCAATGTGACATGGCTTATATTTCTTAACACTGCGACTTGTGTTTCCAGGTTCCGCTACATCATTCTGAAACAAAAGTTTCTCGAAGCTCTGTGTGTGAATAATGCAATGTCTGCTGCTGAAGATCCTCAGAATGTATGTATTATTTTCTTTAGAAAACTAATATGGATAAGTAATTTGATAACAGTCTGTCTTAGCACATGCTGGTGAACTAAGTACTCTCAAAATACCACTCAGAGAACAGTATAGCTGTTCAGTGATCAGATTGTGATCTGAATGAATTAGTGTCGGAATATTTGGAAACAGTCTGGGAGCTCATAATTAAATCATAATCTCTGTAGCCACTATGACCATTTTTTATGACGATTTCAAAAGTGTAAATTTTTATTGCAATATTTTATGTATGATAAACTGTGTTACAATAGCATTCATAAAAATATACAACTCCATCATGAAGCACACATGCAAGTGGCAGGTGAGCTGGCAGCTCCTGCAGCCAGTGATAAGATGGTTTTACTGGCTGCCATCCCTAAATGCCTTTTAAACACTGTTTGATAAGCCACATTGTTTCCTATTATCAAACTAATACCAGTGGATTCAGACAAAGCATAATCACAGTCAGATACTGACCAATCATCTTTGATTTTTATTTTTATAGCTAGAGCTCAGCATGCAGGAGGCAGTTAAGTGTCTCCACAATCTGGAGGAGTTCTGCCCGACCAAGGACGACTACAGCAAACTGTGTCTTCTCCTTACCCTACCTCGCCTCACCCACCACGCAGAGTTCAAAGACTGGAATCCAAGCACTGCACGTGTACACTGCTTTGAGGAAGCCTGTGCTATGGTGGCTGAGTTCATCCCTGCAGATAGGAAGCTGAGTGAGGCAGGCTTCAGGGCAAGCGGAAACCGCCTGTTCCAGCTGCTCATTAAAGGCATCCTATATGAGTGTTGTGTTGAGTTCTGTCAGGTAATATGACCTCTAAACGAAAAAAAACTGTGGCTGTTAATGTTGCAATATAAGGGGTAACCTACACAAACCATGTTTGTTTTTAGCTAATTGTTAACGTCTAATGTAGTGTACATTTTCTATTGGATTCCATTTTAATCTAAGCTGTGCAGGTCAAGATTTAAAATGTGGCACGTGTGATTGCACCCTTGTAACAGCGCTTTTTGTTTTCTAGAGTAAAGCAACTGGTGAGGAGATCACAGAGGGTGAGGTGCTGCTTGGTGTAGATTTGCTCAGTGGGAATGGCTGCGATGAACTGGATTTGTCGCTGCTGTCCTGGCTGCAGAACCTGTCTCCAGGTGCCTTCTCGTGCGCTTTCCAGCAGAAGACCCTCAACATCCACGTGGACCGGTTGGTGAAGCCTAGCAAGGCCGGCCATGCTGACCTCCTCACCCCATTAATCAACCGTCTGTCCCCCTGTCCTACTTCACCCTTCCGTGAGAGGCCTCATTCGGCTGATACCTACATGTCCAGATCTCTCAATCCAGCTCTAGATGGCCTGTCTCATGGTCTGGCAGCGCAGGACAAGAGAGGCATGGAGACGCACATGAAGTCTGCTCTTAGTCGGAGCCTAGTGGAAAATAATGTGCATCAGAAGGATGATTCACCTGAGAGGTGAGGGTCCACAGTATCATAACGGAGTCATCTCAAGGTACTCCACATATCAAGGTCAACACCACACGGAGTCACAGAGAAAAAAACACAACAAATTCCCATCCCGTCCAATGGATGGTAGCTAAAGTGTAGTTCATCCAGGGTGTCACACAACTAGAACCACCACGGCTCCCTTAGCACGTCTATCTGCAACTTTAGACATTAAACTCAGTGGTTGTATGACATAGCCTGTAAGTCTATTAATCCCATTAGCCCTGCTTTAACAGAGACAGTGTTTGTTGTTTCCCACAATGCTGCACAAAGCACATTATGCAGCAGCAGAGTGTTAATGTGTCTAATGTAATCTAGAGCCTGCACCTAATGACTCGTAAAATTTTAGTCATGAGCTTTGTTAAAATAAAAACCCTCATGTTCTTTTCAGTATTATTGCTTTTTCAAATAATGAAATGTTGTGCAGATATCCTATAACAACTTCAGAAACCGAGTGCATAGGAATCTGGGCCTAAAATATGAATACAGATTTTTTTTCCTCATGGAATAGCACAGTTTTTCTCTTTTCAAATGTTTTACTAGTCTCCATGGCTCAGTTGGGCACTACTGCAGCCCTGGTGTTCATGTTTGGCTCATAACCTCAGCTGTGTCACCCCTCTCTCTTTGTTGCCCTTCGCTGCTGTGCAGAGAGCAAAAGGGACAAGAAAAAAAAACTCCACTGTAAATTGGGGACCTTAAAGGTTGTGATCTTTTTTTTTTTTACTGTTCGCTTGATCCATATTTCTTTCTGTGCACAAACAGATCAGCACAAGCTACAGTAAAATACCCTGATACGGCAAAAGTTACAGTGCAGTATGTTTCGTGATAACAGATAAGGAAGTAAAGTGAAATATGTTTAAAGTTCAAACTGCACTACATGAGATGACAAGTTTGCTTTAAAGAAAGAAAGAACCACTGTAAACCAAGTGAGCAGTTGGTCAAACAGTTGGATTTTGCCAAGTCATCTTTGTCTCCACCTGCTGGATGCAGTTAATGTAACAAGATCACTTTTAGCAATCGTTTATATTTTGTATTTTATATGCAATTGTTGAAATATATACAGTGAAACAAATATGCAAAACAACTGAATTGTTGTTTTAAGTTTAAACTATTGCTATACCACTATTTATTTCAATAAATGTTATGTCTTATGATACCTTACATTTGGAGTTGGCCATAACACTTTGACAGTTACCAAGTTTTTCTTTTGCTCTTTTCATTTTTTACTTGCATTGTATTGTTTTCCTTTGTACATCTCAATTTTAAAAATGGTTGTCAATTTACATAGGAAACACCCACAAGGGCTGGATAGTCCCAACACCACACGCACACCCCTGACCCCTGGTAAAGATGGTGGACCACCCTGCAGCACGGAAACAAATGAGGTAATATAAACTGTAAGTCTCATGTGTGGGGATGGTATGGACCATAGAACACATTGGTCTATGGTCATTTCACGTGAGACTAGGTTGTCGCACTTTTGGCTGCTCGGGCTGAATTGGTTTTTAATGTTTTTTTTTTATGTTGTCTTTATGATTGAAAAAATAAATAGCTAGTGTTGTCTGACTGGTCATTCAAGTCAAACTCAGTGCCACTCTGTCAATCTGTCTTTCCTCTACAATCATTAATCCAGATTTAAGAGTTTTAGAATAGCTTCCTCCTGAACTGCCTGGTCTCCATACCACCACTGCCTCATAAATCCTTCCCACTTCTCTACCAACTGTCCAGGGGGGACTCTCACCCATCTGCCCATGTCCCAGTGAGGGGGTGGAGGTCATGGACACTAAAGGCAGATAATCTGATTTGATGTGCGACCACACCCGAGATGGCCCACTGCTTCATCATCACTCATCTTTATGCATCCCAGGTCCCATCTAGGGAGGCTTGAGATTGGATTGTTTTGTGTGTGTGTGTGCGTGTTGTGTGTTTGCTGAGAGAGATAGAGATGTAGTGAGAGAGAATAAACTATAGACCCTTTAGATATAATGAGGTCCTTGAAAACTTTTTTATGGGCTGGATGATGGAGGACAAGGCCTTGGGAGTTTAAGAGTTGTCAGTAGTGGCTATTGGAAGAGAGTTTGCTTTTATAATGTGGTTTGTGTGTAGTGGCAATCAGCATAGCAATGCTTTGAAGAAGAAAATACTGAAAAGCAATAATAAATATTCTCTAGTTAAGATTACAGAGCCTGTTCAAGTAAAACAAATCACGTCACAATGTCACATTTGTTGGTCCAGCGTCCTGACTCGGCAGAACAGATACAGGAGTATTACAGGCAGCGTCTTCGCGTGCAGCAACATCTGGAGCAGAAGCAGCAGCAGAGGCAGCTTTACCAGCAAATGCTGCTGGAGGGAGGGGTGAAGCTGCAGGAGGGAGCCCAACACAACCTCACCGAGACCTTCCTCAGCAGGTCAGGAAGCTAAACTTAAATATTCAATATCATTAGTGTAGTGAACATAATGTAACCTTAGCGCTACAAGTAATTTGTCTTTGTCTAGATCCATTCAGAAATTGGAGGAGATGAATGTGGGCATTGAACACAGAGGAGACGAAGTAATGACACATCTGGGCCAGCAGTGCAATGGACTGACAGGGACCAACAGCACCTCTAGCCCCAGGACTGCCAACATCCGCCACACACCAGATACAGTGTCACAGAGGGACAAGCAAGGTGGGGTGAGCAGCAGCACCCCGTTAAGGACCGGGAGCCACGGCTTTCCTTCTCTCAGTGAGTCTCCAGTTCCAACCAGTCAGAGGTAAGACCTTGATGAAAGGCTGAATGTATTTTTAGTCAAAACATTACGGAGTAATGTGATGTTTCATGCCATTTAATACATATTGGTTAACAATGATTCTGTGTCTTCTGGGTGTGTTATGAATACCAGCACTGAGAGGACCAGAGCATCCTGTCCCACAGCTCAAGAGGATTCTGGCTGCTCTGTGACACGTAACACACACGAGGTACAGCAAATCATCACTCTAGTACAGACAAATATTTTTGTATTGCTTATTGTTCCCCATTATCAGTCTTAATATAGTAAATCCTTAAACCTTTTACTCTCCAAATGGGTTGTAAAAATATTTTAGCCTTTGTTTTTCACATGTGATCAGAATTTAAAATCAAAGATTAGGTAGAAATTTGTCATGACAGATGATCATATTCCTAAGCACAATGTCACAATGTTCCTGGTCTTTTTGAACAGCCAGGAAAGTCCAAAGCACAGTTTATTAAAGTGAGCCAGCTCGAGGACACACAGGCAGTACGTGCAGTGGCCTTCCACCCCTCAGGAGCTCTCTATGCTGTCGGCTCCAACTCTAAAACCCTGAGAGTGTGTGCCTATCCAGAATCTCTGACCACCAGGTAGGAGCCGCTCACATTTACTGTCACTTTGGACATAATTCAGACCTTTTCATTTTTTTTTGTTGTTTTTTTTTTTTACAAAAATAGACCCCAAATAGTGACATCTAAACTTATGCAGTACATACAGTATGTGCAGTTTCAATCCAGGGCATATTCCTATATTATTTATGTAATGTACTAATTTTATTAATGGATTATTTAAATGTCATTTTAGAAATGTGAAAATCCAGGTGCAAGTTTCCCTATGCTTGCATTCTTGTATAATTCTGAATCTGTCTGTTGTATTTATATACTTTAAGTGGCTCTGGTGCGGTCAAGCAGCCAGCGGTACGCTTCAGGAGGAACAAACACCACAAGGGCTCAATCTACTGTGTAGCCTGGAGCCACTGTGGACAACTGCTGGCCACTGGCTCTAATGATAAATTTGTCAAAGTCCTGCCCTTCAATGCAGACAGCTGCAATGCCACAGGTAGTTTTTATTTGTTTTAATTGCACAGATCACTGTGCAAATCTAATACAAATTGAAGCACAATATTTGATAGTAGACTTGCAGAAGTTTCCTAAGGTACGCCTCTGTTTCAGGACCAGACCTGGAGTTCAGCATGCACGACGGTACCATTAGGGACCTGGCCTTCATGGAGGGTCCTGAGAGTGGAGGATCCATTTTGATCAGTGCTGGGGCCGGAGACTGCAACATCTACACAACTGATTGTCAGAGAGGACAAGGTCTTCATGCCCTGAGTGGGCACACTGGTGCGTGAAAGAAACAGATTTCAGGAACCTGTATGAGGTTGACATTGGTTTAGAAATGTGGTAGATCATCAGAATAAAACTCTAACTCTTTGGTGCAGTAGAGTAAATAGCAGTTACAATAGTATCTATTAACCAAAGGCTTGCAAACACAACAACTCTGTATAACAAGGCACAGATGTTTGATCCATTGAAGGCTTAACCTTTTTGTTTGACCAGGTCACATTCTGACTCTGTACACATGGGGAGGATGGATGATCGCTTCTGGTTCACAGGACAAAACGGTTCGCTTCTGGGATCTGCGGGTGCCCAGCTGTGTCAGGGTGGTGGGCACAACTCTGCATGGCTCAGGTGGGTGACTCATGAGTTTTATTAGGCCTGATCCTTGAATCAGCAGCACACTGTTACCTCACTAGAACAAGTATTACAGTTAACCCACAAGTAGGTACCAATATTTCACTCCACAGCTGCCAGTACATTAATACACTTTCAATTAGACACTTTGACTTGATCAGTTATAGTCAAACTAGGTATTGTCTCTAAGTGACTTATGAAGAGTGTAAATAAAGATTGTACACATCCACCAAAGATAGGTCCCTGAAGGGAATTTACAATGTTGCGATTACAACAATTAACATATAGAAAGAAAGATTAGACAAGTAACTTGTGTTAAATAGGCATAGTTAGAGGTAATGTTGGTGTACTATACATCACAAGGTATTATAGGCATGTGTGCCTATTTTTGTGACAAGCTTTTTGATAAGTATATGCTCATCGGAACAAGTTACCTTTGATTTTAAATCACATAAAGACTTAAGACTTTAATATATGCATCAACTGTTACATGAAACGATAAACAGCAGGACATTGTTGTTTTTCCTCAATTTAAATAAACACATTAGATTAAAAAGCACTTTATTAATCCCCAAAAGAGGAAATTCTCATTTTACAGCAGCAGAGTTAAAATGATCAAAAGTTAAACATCACAACAGAACAAATCTAGAATATAGTAAATGCAGAATAGACCAGTAGCATAATGGTCATAACAATATAGATTTAGTGAAGTAAGATACAGTGAATGACAAAGTGTGAATTAATGCAGGAAACAACAACAGTGAACTGGCAGCTGCCCTTAAGCTGAGAAATGTCAGGTCAGTCTGCAGTTATCCAGGTCACTGTCCAAAGGCAGCAGGGCCTTGTTTGCCTGTTCGCCCTCCCTAACAGATCCATTTACAATGAATCAGGACTGAGTTCCGGTCCTTGATCAGCACAGATGACTCGTCTAATTCACTGGAGGGACGTCGTCTCACGAAGTTTTCCCAGCACCTCTCTGCCTCTTCAGCTCCTGGTGGATTTCAGATCTATGGAGGATTTCTGGTGCATTTTAGTGTCAACACGAGTTGGAGGAAGATGAGCCAACAAACAACACACAAAGAGGAGCTGCTGTAGCTGGCTGCCACCCAACAGGTGCCATTCTAGAACTCTAATGTTCTAGAATGCAGGTTCTAATGATCTCTAATGTTCTAGAATGGTTAGTTAGTTCACTAGACAAAGGCTAATATGTTGTAAAATACCATGTTATTACCAAATCCAAAATTGGATGCAAAACTGACCCATTTTGATTCCTTGTTTGAATAAAAATCCAGACTGGCACATGTTGGGTGGCAGCCAGTTACAGCAGCTCCTCTCTCTGTGTTTTTGTTTGTTTTGCTGGCTCATGCTGGTGTGCTCTTCTGAAATGATGGGAGAAGTGAACTTACTGGGATTTTTCTGATCCCCTGGTATTTGTGTGATTTTTGTTTGGAGTCACACATTACCATGGATGTAACATTGTTTTTCAGCTAGCATAGCTGCTAGCTATTAGCCATGCAAAACACAGGCCTGCTACCAGGACAGAGACCAGAAAACCTGCAGAAGATCTGAAATCCAGCAGGAGCTGAGGAGTCTGAGGTGCAGAGCTGGAGGGAAGTGAAAGGGGAAACTGGATGAGAGAATGACTCTCCAGTAAAATGGACAGGTCATCTGCGCTGATCAAGGACTAGAGTGAGACATGGATGAAGGAACTCAGTCCTGATTCAGTGTAAACAGACGGCTTTCAGCTGAAGAGGGCGAACAGGCAAACAAGGCCTTGCTGCCAGTGGACAGTCTTCATCATCCAGACTCAGCTTAAAGGCACCTGTCAGTTCAGTGTTGTTGCCTCTCATGAACTCACATTTTGTCATTTACTGTATCTCACTTTACTAAGTGTATGTTGTTTGGCGGTATATTACCATAATGCTATTGGTCTATTCTGTATTTACTATATTATAGATTTATTCTGTTGTGATGTTTAACTTTTGATGTCATTTTTAACACTGCTGTAACTTGTGAATTTCTCCTTTGTGGGAATAATAAAGTGCAATCTAAAGTAATTTTTTACTCATCATGTTAGAAACAAATTATGAAGCCATGGATGTAACATTTTAAGATGCACCCAAGCAAACCTGTCCTATTAGGTTTCACATTTCATTTTTGTAAATTTAATTTCCTTTGTTTTGATGTTGATATGAAGCTCTTTCAGTGCTGCTGTGTATGAAAAGTGCTATATAAATAAACTTGACTTGTTACTTCTGTCTCACAGGAAGCGCCGTTGCTTCAGTGGCAGTGGATCCCAGCGGCCGCCTGCTGGCCACTGGTCAGGAGGACAGTACCTGCATGTTGTATGACATCAGAGGAGGGCGAATAGTGCAGACGTACCGCCCCCATGGCAGTGATATTCGCTCAGTGCGCTTCTCACCTGGTGCCCATCACCTTCTCACTGGCTCCTATGACAACAAAATCGTCATCAGCGACCTGCAAGGTAGAAGCATTACAATTGGGAGAGAAGGAAATACTCACAATACACATACTATAGACAAGGGGTTAAAAATATGCATAATTTGAATTATGTTTGTGAAACCAGGTTGAAAAACTTTATATTTATTACTTTCAAGTCCTAATTACTATTTAAAGACATACTTGTTCTTCTCCTTCGCCTCCTCCAGTTGTGGACACTTTGGATTTCTATAAACTGCTTTGTGTTAGACAGGTTTTACCAGGAGGAGGAATCTCTCCATGTAATCACAGTGTGCCAGTTGTGTGATCTTCTTGTTTTCTCTGATCCCAGGTGACCTAACAAAGCCACTCCCTCAGACAGTGGCAGGGGAACACTGGGACAAGGTGATCCAGTGTAGGTGGCATCCCCATGACCGGACCTTCCTCTCCTCGTCTGCAGATCGGACTGTCGTCCTCTGGGCTCCTGGTCTCTGAGAACCCACAAGGAAAACACTGGTTGACAACAACTGCAGCAGCAATCAAGCGAACAGAGTGTCCACATGCATCCCAGCTTAGGATGTTTGTGTACACACATATTGTGAGCATCAAGTTGTCTGTATGTTTGTATGTAACAGTGTATGTGAGCGTGTAAATTGTTTACTGTTGACACAGAAAATCCACTGTACTTAGTTGTGTGTGTCCCCACTACTGCATATGTCTGAGTATGTGCCAGCGTGTGTGGCTGCAATCAAACATGGCATTCTAGAAAGATGCATTTGTGTGTATTTAGCTTTGTGGCTTTAGTGTATTTAAAATTAAATTAAAGAAAAGAATATTTGCCATAAAAAAGCAGAAACAAGGATATTTTAGTGTGTATGTTTGCTTAAACCCATTTTATGTGTTTGGCTTTTATAAATAGAGAAGATTAAATGACAAAGATATACCGATGAACAAATATGCCTGTAGCAGGCAAGTTCACAAGGAAGCACACTTTCAAATTAGTAGGTTTTTTTGTTGTTGTTGTTTTGTTTTTTCAAGATGCAAAACTTCATCTTTAAGTCAGCCATGACTGGAAGTGAAGGTCACTTTTAAAGTGATACATCAGTGAAGATCTATTAAAATGATCCACTAAAACACTGCTGCTTCCATCATTTCTACAGTAATAGGTGACGTGAAGTTTTTGTGTAAAGAAGCCACCTTTGGTTATGCATATCATAACGTGCCTTTTTGTAACATTTATAGAGATTTTTGGAAATAACTGATTTAATCAAGAGATTTATTTATTTGCAGCTTTATCATATTTTTCCATGCACCTTGTTATGTAGTAATTGTTGCAACGGAACTGCACTGCAGCAGATGATCACCTAGTGTAATTCATGCACACAAAGTGTTTTTCCAGATGGCTATTAATATTGAAAAAATTAGCGATTAACACTTTGACACACAAGTTTTAGGAGACACAAGTTGGCATAAGTACATTCAATTGTTCAAGTTTGCAGTCTTGGCACAGTTGGTTAACAGAAAAAATTTGTACATGAAATGCAAAGCACAGATCAGCTGTAAAATGTGAATGTGTGAGGATAAATAAGAGAAGCTGTGGAGTTCATAGGAGCTCATCATTGCAAAAAAAAACCCCAAACAATTTAAAATAAAGATACACTTTATGGACTGTAGAGAGCCTGTGGTCCTGAAGACATTTATGTAGTGTAAACTTAAAAATGGAATATACCGTAACCAAGCAGTCTCAGGATGACAACATTTATCTATATACAAAATGATCAAAGAAAGGAGAGAAAATGTTGGCAGTTGGCCTGAAGACAACAATATTATGCACTTTAAACAAAAAAATGCTGCTAAACGGCACACATTGAAATTACAAATCCACTCACAACTTTTACAAATAAGGATCTGATTTTATCTTCGCTTTACTGAACACATGTTCAAAGACCTGAAGGATGCAGTATGGGAAAGGGAAGGTGTGGGAGAAAATACATGCTGTGGCATCATAATATGCATCATATTTTACATTATCTGTGGTGTACAATGACTAAATCAATGTCACTCTGTATGGTTTTGAACAAATCTGCACACAAATGTAATGTAACAGCCACGAGGGCAACAGGGTTTAAACTGTTAATAAAAATAATAGCTGTCTAACACCTTGTGTTCTTGCTTTTGAATAAATGGAGGCAGGTTATTCTTTGAAACTAAGTTAACTAATGGAAAAAATTATAACTCTGTTCTAATGTTTTGTCATTATATGTGTGTTGTGCCAAACAAACTTTGCACACAGTTAAATGCAAGATGCACACAGTTGCAGGCAGTTGCCTATCTGGCATTCACCCATAAGTGACTGGGCTACACTGTGTGGCTGGGACATGGTCATGGCCTTTGACAGAAAGGAATCTCATGATGCACTAACTATGGGTGCCAGATCCGAACAGCTATGTTTTAAGAAGACAAAACGATACGACAAAGGCAAAGAGATGAATCAAGAGCAAGAGGTTAGAGAGACACAGGGGTGGCAGGTGGTGGAGGTAACTGCAGGAAAGAGAGCAAGAGGGGGATTTGGCATCACTCACATGCTGCGCTCGATCATTCGCTCTTTTATGAGGTGGACAATGGGAGCCAGGGGTACAGGGCTTAAAAAGGATACGCACACTGTTATAGCCAGCAACCCTGGAGAGACACCAGCCAAATCAGAGGTATCAGTAAAAAATTGGATTGTACTTATTACTTATTGTACTGCAAGGAATATTTTTAGATTTTTAGAAAAATCAACTAAACTGCTTTTGAAGAGCAACTTGAGCTACAAAGCAAAAGAAGAGATGATGGGGAGATCTATGCTTCTTTTACTTGGGAAATGACTCGCACAACTACGTAGTAGTCATTCTTGTTGTTTGACAAGAACACCAATGATACTGTCAAACACATTTGGGATTCAAATCTAATTTGGATGTGCCTTTGGACTATGTGAGTAGTACATGGGTTGAAATCAGTGTATGGAGTCATTGGTTTTCTAACTGGCTGACAGAGAGGAACAGTGCTGACAGTTCAGCTGTTCAGTATTGGAAGATTCGCTTGTGGCACATGGAGGGGAATTAGTGGTGAACAATGGCTCTGAACTGCCGGATAGGCAAACCTATTGTCATAGTGGTTTGGGTGAAGTTCTTTGCTAGCTATGACCAATTTAACAGAGATTGAAGAATGACTTAGGTACTTGAGTTCCTTTAATATAACAAATGTGTTGTGAGGGTAACTTGTTAATTAAAACAGTTTTTTTATCGTTTTGAAAGTAATATTAATCTGGCTGAAATATTACAAAAGGGCAGTAGGTTTACATATTCCAGGGGATCTATAAGATGTTAATGTTTTAGACCTTATTCACATTCAGAAAGTTACTGTAGTTTTTAGCACATAATGATATTAGAGCACGGAAATGGATGCGGGGACAGTAATGTAGTTTAATGTGTAACTGACAGAAACATGACTTTTGTCATCGTGAATAGTATAACAGAGTTTATGTTTAAATGTGCTTCAACTACAGTGTTTAAATGGACATAGTTGCATGCAGTTTTAGTTCCACATCTGTGGTACATCCATAGTAACTGAGGTTAACCAACAACTGTCAATGGCAGAATGCTTTGAAAACAGATTGTGAATAACAACTGAGTGTGAGCTCTAAATTATGTACTTTTCCCACTTTTTCAGTCTACCCAGCTGCTGAATATTTTACAGAGGACAGTGCTCCCCCTGCCTTCTCCACAATGCTTTATACTTTAGCAGGAGGAGGCACACTGTGCGGAGTGGCCACCCTCGTGCTTCTTATCGTTTCTGTGGCAACTGACTTCTGGATGCAGTATCGATACTCGGGGAGCTCAGCCAATCAGGGACTTTGGAGATTCTGCATTAACCATAAATGCCATGCCCATACCATAACTGTGGGTGAGTACTTGAGAAGTAGGACAAGACTAAGGTTCTGTGAATAGCACTATCATAGGGACTTAAGCTGCCACTATTTAATATCTTTCACATCTTTATATCTGGTCATTTTCAACATGGTTACATTTAAGCATATACTAAGCAATTTGTTGTTTTGATTATGATTTCCTCAAAACAGCATTCATTAATATATTTCAGTGTCCTATTTTGTGTGTATTAAGAAAATCAATAAGTCACACCTTCCAAATCTGTATTATGAGTATGACACTGACAGATGTGTGGTTGTTAATATTTTGTGTATTCCTGACCTCTTCACTCTCAGCTTTCTGGGATGCCACACGGGCCTTCATGGTGCTGGCGGTGTTGAGCTGTTTCGCTGGTGTGGTGCTCGGCCTGAGCGCCTTCACTAATGGCACAAAGAACAAAAGCGTCCGTACAGGTGGCATCGCCCTGCTCCTGTCAGGTAACACACAGGGTGTCAGGGTGAGGTGCTGTTTAAAGAGACTAGTTCATCCATTTATAACCTTGACTCAGCTTAGAGCAGTGATGAATTCAGCAGCTCACAGGTGCCATTATATGTTAATAATATGTATACAGTAAATAGTAAATAAGTTTACTGTACCTGAAAGGACTCACAACTGGTGTGCAGTTTCTTCTTTTTATTTCTGAACTTCTTGATTTACTCATATTTCCCAGCTTATTATTGTCTATTGTCAGGTTTCCTTGCTCTGCTGGCTTTGGCAATTTACACCGGTGTCACTGTCACTTTCTTTGGCAAACGCTTCTTGGACTGGCGCTTCTCTTGGTCTTACATCATTGGCTGGGTGGCTGTCATTCTGGCTTTTGCAGCAGGTATTTTAAGTTTGTAAGGAGTAAGAATGTGTTTATTGCAAATTGTGAATGTAAAATGATAGTGAATAGTGATTGTTGTACCATTGTACAATGAAGCATTTATAAGTAAGTCAATAACAAAACCATTACACTTGTTAATCATCACTTAAGGTAACTTGTGGTAAACACAGTCCAATGTGTTTATATAAGACGTAAATAGAATTTTGCACAGGGAAAAACATCCTCAGACAAAGTGACTACACAAGTGAGGCACAAATAAACTACAGTAAACAGACGCTTTCTCTGCATTACACCAGCGCGCTGGTGCAGCAATAATTTGAGGATTTTTATTTTTTTTCCAATTCTTGCACATGACGTAGATTGCATTTGTCCTACTTGGAAAATAAAGACATTTCTTCATTTAGGTGTGTTTCAACTCTGCGCTTACCAGAGGACCACTGCAGAAGCTGCTCCTTCAAATAACCTGAACAGCTGAACACGATAAATGCACTGGTTAGCTCCACCACTGTTGAAGTAGACGTTTGCTGCTGCTTTTGAGTTCCTGAAATAGAATAAATAGAAATCATTAACTTCTTTGTGGTTTTATTGTTCACTGTCTGATTAGCAACAATCTTTTTTTTTCTTTTTGTATCTTGTTCCCTACTTCATATTTTTACCACAGTTTTGGCAGATCATCTCATTTAGACTCTGAAGGTTGTCAGTGTCATACTGAGTAACATTACAGCTTAGAAATGTAAAAAAATTATATATTTTGTTAGGCCATTGATGATTTTATATCCTGAATAATTATTAATTGCATTGTCTTTATATAAGGAAGAAATAATGAAATAAGGGAAAGCATGGCAACAACAAAAAAAAAAAAAAGGTAAAACTTGGTGTGTGCTTTCAGTAACAGGCACTTACTGTGCTCGTTAGAGGTTCTCCACTAGATGGTGGTGTTACACCACAACAGTTCACCTCAGCTGCGGTTCCTTTTATGTCAAATTAAACAACTTAGAATATTTGGTCAGCGTGGTCTTGCAAATGTGCTTACCTGTTGGTTCTGCTAATCCAGGATCACAGCCCATCTATGTGCAAATTTCCAAAAATAAAATATGACTTGGACCAAACAATAAACTGCAAATGGATAGGAAACAGCATAGGATAGCCAACCAAGTAAACAGTGTATACCTGTGGGAAAATACTGTTTTTTTTGCAGAGAGAGAGAGAGTGTGTGTGTGTGTGTGTGTGTGTGTGTGTGTGTGTGTGTGTGTGTGTGTGTGTGTGTGTGTGTGTGTGTGTGTGTGTGTGTGAGTCAAAGACAGCTGCACTTGCTAAAAAAGCTTTTTTAAATGAGCCAAGACATCTTCCTGTAAACATATAAAGATCACTTTTTACTTAGCACCTACATATAAATTAACCTTCAAACTATGACTTTAGATATTCAACAACACAGCAGGCTTTATTCCAATCATGCCAAGGTGAAGCAGACAAGTTTATTTTTCCAAGTAAAAATCTCCTGAATCTATTTGTTTTTCCACTGAATACACACCAACTAAAGCTGAGCAGTATGACTGTAGGCACAACAGACAAAATTAATGCTTGCTTTCAAACTATCCTTGCCTACCTACTGCCAATTACCTGTATCAGGTGTGTTCAGTTAGTCAGAAGCTGGGAGTTACCACTTTACTTTGTCTTCCTCCACTCCACCCTCAACAGAAATGGTATCTTCCAGCTCATTACTTGGATAAGGTTTGTTGAGTGAATCAGTAATGGAGTCTTATGCTGAACCAGAAAAAGGGCAAACACGTGGATTTTTATTTACTTTGCAACCTTTGATTTATTTTGAACAATAGCAAAGCCATCTCACAGAGACTACTCTGAATTACACAGAATGCAAATAAATATTTATATAGGAACATAGAATTAAGGACATTAACAACTGATACAAAATTATTTACACTTTCAATAGTGCAAAGCAACACATTTACTGCCCTCTTCATTGAAATTCTTGTATGGAGTCCATTCGAGGACATGTGATGTCCGCTGCCCCCTGGTGGGGATCACAATAACAGTACTGCATATGGCATGTTGAATGAATGAAGGAAAAGAATGTAGAAAAAAATAAAACTCAGTCAAGTACATATTCCACAACAATAGTGATGTTAAATCATTGACATGTGCTGTGGATATGCAGTTAGGTTAGTTTAAAAGGGCTGTAAGAAGAAAGAAAAAAGCATTCTGAGAAGTTGATTACAGTCATGTTAATTAGTACAGTGAATGTCAATGGAAAGATGTGTTCTTTCTAAAAGGCGACATCTGAGAAACCACCAAAGCCAAAATGTAGAGAATGTGGACACCATCAGAAGCACTATGCTTTGAAATGACAGGAAAAGGTGAAAACCTAAAACCATGTGGAAGGTAGTGCTCACCAACCCTGAGTGAATTTTTTCTTTTTTTTAAAAAGGTCTTAGCACCGTCAGATAGCACAGAGTGTCAGCTTTGTAATTTCTTCTCGATCCAAAAACGGTGTCACGAATTGCAACAGTCACAACACATTTTTTTTTAAAGTGCGCTCGCTCACATGAGCAATTTCTTTCACTCTTCATTTTTCTTTTTCATCTTGTACAATTTCTTCCTTCCTTAACATTAAGCTTCATTTAAAAACAGCACACAAAGATAAATTACATTTTGCCATGCATAATAATTTGTTGCATATTGAAATTTCTTTTAGGGACCACTTGTTTTGCTGTTGAAAACTTGGACCTTTCAGCAAGCAGAATTGTAAATTCTCCTCTTTTGGTGACAAAAGTGAGAATGCATATACAGTATCAGTCAAGTGTCAATACTGCAGACACATGCATGAACAGTAGAAATACATTATCAGTGCTACTTTAAATAACCTGAAAATGCTAGAAATGCCACTTTGTCTTCAAGAGATGAATTTGTACTTTAACATGATGTGGTCACTCTTTCCTGGTGGACAGAACATCAGACATCTGAACCAGACAGATCATTGAAGACCAAAGTTATAGAAACGCCATACATAAACACACACTTTTCAAATAATCTCCCCATGTTCTACTGTACTAAATATTTGTGCATTGATAACGCATTCATCCAGTTAAGACTGGAAGGAAAATAACCTCTGAGCATTGATCATTAAACATGTTTAAATCATGCCAAAGACGAGGAAAGAAATACTGCAATCATTGCTGATTGGAGAAAGAGAGAAAGTCTAAGACCATCAGGAGTGTATTAAGCCTCCAAGGGCTGATCTGAATTTGACATTCCAACCATCATGTCAACCCACAGGTGATTAGGAAGATAAGGACCATTCAAAAAATTACGCAAAAAGACTGAATTCAAAGATAGACTGATTTGTGAATATGAAGAAGAGAACTCAAAAGTCATCTGTGGACACTCATGCGAAAGATGTGCTCAGTGTGCATCTTTGGCTCGCACTACATCTCCATTGTTTTGGTGGAATAATAAGCATAACAGGAGGCCAATGATGATTGGTAAAGCCCTATTCAGACTGCATGCTCAAGGAGTAGAGAACATTTGAAGAACAATGGATAACATGAGATCAGATGTGGAACAGTTTTTCAGCAGAGTACCGGTAAACTTGGCTAGCGTGGCACCTTGCTACGTTAGAGCCGTTTGGCTTTGGTTTGAATGACAGACATGCTGCAACCAGGCAGTGTGCATATGCATTTTTGGCTCGGCTCTGCGTAACCAAGCCGTGGCATGTTCTTCTTGTTTACTGCGCTAGGACGAAGTTTAGCCCTTCAAGTTAACAGATCTCTGAAATTGCACAAGTTGGCCACTCTCCCTTGAGCCAACAGTACAAGCCATGTTGGGAGCACAGTCTGAGTACATTAGTTCTCCCTCTGGGTACTGCTGGGAAGAGGCAAAATAATCCTCCAATCATAAGTCAACCAATCTCTCCTCCAGTCACTGAGTGTTATGTGTCTTGGTGGTACCTATGAAAACACAAAAGGGAAGAGCTCAGAACAACTTTTCAAGAGCAAAATAAATACACACCTAAGTCCATAATTTACTTAGTTGGCAGTGAAGCCACACCTATTATGGGAATTCATTTTCCCTGTTTCTTCTTAAGAGAACAAAGTCAATTACGCAACAGAGTAAACAGTACATATAAAGCGATATATCATGTAGACATCAATTACAAAACTAGATTTCGCAAACACACTCAAATGTATAAGCAAAGTATACATTTCTTCTTTTTTAACATTCCTATTAAAGTGAAACACATGATTCATATGTTAATTGAATAAGTTGTTCCTCACATGCATCTTCTTGTTTTTGACTGAAATACAATACATTTATATTTTTTGTGAAAAGTGGGGTACAAATTAAACCACTTTGTGTCTTCAGTATCATAGACTAGTTATGACACAGCACTACTGCTTTGAAGGAATGTTTTTCATCCAAAAATATTTTCAGAGAAAGAAGTTCATTAAGACAGAATCGAAAGAGAAAAACTTCTTACCCGCTTTGTAAAGTAAACTCAGGCAATGCCCCGAGGGATGTCAGCTGTTCCTCCAGCGCCACAATACGCAAACCAATGTAGCCTGAAGACAGCAACAACAGCACAACCCTGCAACATAAAAATATAAAACTACTTATTAGCTTTTCCTGTCTTTTTAATCAACTGTGAAAAACTGCATTGCCAGGACACATTACAATGATGAAGCTGGTTGTCTACTTGTTGTCAGCAAGCAGGAAATGTCTGACTCAATTTTAAAAGTTTTATTTAATACAGTGTAACAGAACGTTGTACATTTATGTTAGCATCCAAAAACAGGTTTGCAAACTGGTTTTCTACAGAATGAGATTCCATACAGCAGGCTTCTGAAATTTCGCAACTAAGGCATGTGACTTTGACAGTTAACAGCAGATTAGGATAAGATAAGGTATTGGATTAGAAGAAGAAGGAAGGCAGAGAGTAGAAAATAGAAAGACATGAAGTAAGTAGTTACTCACAAAATCAAGTAAATGAAGAGCAGAGTGTTGAGGGTGCTGGCCTCTCTCTGAACCAGCAGGGATTTGGCCTTTTCTGTCACATTCCAAACCCACGATCCACCTGAATCAGGAAAAGAAATGTCAACATCAAGTTTTTTGCATATTCTGGGGACAAAGTGCGGTGGAAATAAACTAGGAGAAAACAGAAAAAGTATAGACATTGTGAAATTGATATTAAAAAAGGAAATATGCATCTTGTAAAACCTGTATTTCCTAGCAACTGTAAATCTGGGGATTAAATATATGCCACTTTATACTGTAGCCTGCCGTGTGGCTAGGTCATGGCAAGCCCACAACTTTTCAGCCAGTTAGTGTGATGTAACTCATGTTACCAGCTAGTCTATCTATTGTGCATGTGTCTTACCAGACACAGACAGATCCTCTGAAGATGAACTATCACTCTGCTGCATGTGCAGGCTTTTGAAAGTGGAACCGTTTCTATCAGGCACTTCATCTGTAGAAGAAATGGGGAAGAAAAGAAATCATCATTAGTCTGGTATTAAACCTTGAACTTTTCATGTTTAATGGTTAGAACACCAAAATAAACTATCAACAAGTGTTTAAGGTAATCTAAGAATGGCTGCTATCATTTCACACAATCAATTTACATATCATAGGTGAATATAAAATATTATTTATGAACATTTCTCTACTATACATGACCATTCCAGGTACATATAACATTATTACATGTATATTTTTCTGCTGCTAGGAATATAACTGTAACATAAAGGAATAAGAACTGGTGTTAGCTTCTTACGTCTATGTGGTTCATGAGGAGTCTGGTCCTGTAGAGACTGAGACTCAGAGCCATCAAACTGGTCCAAACTGTCGTCAAGACTGGACTGGCTGGAGTTCTGTAATGATACAACAAAGGAATGCCATTAACCAACCTCAAACACAGGTCAGGTGAGACATTCGTTTTTTTGGTGACTTCACTAGGCATGCATAGTCATACAATTTTCCCCACTTCCTTTAAAAATGTCACAGTTAGCCTCTGTGAAAATAACCACATGTCATTTAACACCTTTTAAAACGGATATAGTCTCTTACCACAAGTTTGCTCTTATCAAAGCTGTGCTCAGCTGAGGAGAAGACAGGGCTACTATTTGTGCTGCTGTCCTGTAGCAAAAAATATTTAGATCCAAGAGTTATTTTAACATGCAATGAAAATCAGTTCTGACAAATGGATTTGGTAAATAAATGGATTAAACACACACAGTTTCTCTACTTGCTTCATCTGATTTACAACATTGCATTTTCACACCTTTTTTCTGTATGTAAGATTTTGCAATTGGAAAATGCACACAATGTTGTAATATTTTCACAGTGACAACTAAGAACTTGAAACTATGTACTTTTGTACTCTGTCAGATGAAGATGAAGCAAAACTAACCACTAAATATAACATGTAAGCATGAACTACAGTTTCCCTTAAAGTTTTACTACATTTTGATCAACTGAAGTTTTTTACACGTTTAACCTGTAATGTCTGAACTGAACCACTCACCTCTAACTGAGGACAGACTGAACGTAGCAGCTGATAGCATGATTCTCTGTTCCGCAGTGAAACAAACAGGTACTACAGAGAGGGGACAAAAAAAATATTAGCCATCTGTCCTGCTGGCAAACATGAAACCTAAAACACACTTAGCTATTGATTATATTACGTCTAAAGCAGTGTTCGGTGTGGTCATGTCTGGCTTAAATTTGTCTTTGAACACCTCTAGTTAATATGCTGTATGGCCTAATCAAGAGTTAATTAAAGGCTGTCTAAGAGTGCAGTTCAGAGACTGACCTTTTCTCCTTCTGCAGTGCGGATTGACAAGGCGTTAGGCACCAGCAAAGCCGTGTTCTGCTTCTTCACTCTGTGAATGCAGGAAACTGGAATAACTACCTGCAAAAGAACACAGACACAGAAAACAGTTTGTTTAGAAATCAGCCAGATCAAACATTTAGACCAGATGGAATCAGAGACAAAAACTGAACTGCTGCCTACCTTAGTGTCCTTAAGTAGAACTGAGGAGTAGAAACAAGCATGAGTGTCGGTTATGTACAGCCGACCATGGTAGGGCACTTCCTTCTGCAGGGCACAGATGTATGCTAGGAGAAGAGGGGAGTACAATCACTTAGTCTATTATTGTTTTTATCTTTCATAAATAGATTCTCCATCATTCTTGTTTACCTACCATGAATCAAGTCTTCACTCTCGGGAATGTCCGGAAACAATCTATGGAATGTCTTGTTGTGCTTTATGAAACTCTAAAAAGAAGATAAAGGTGTTACTCAAAAACACACAAGCAGACAATAATGATAATAATCATGTTTTTCTTTCTTTCTTTCAAGTGCTTAAAATAAATCTCGTGGACTTACGCTTTGTGACCCCGTCCGTTCTGTCTTCTCAAAACATCCGTTTTCATCAAATGTCTGTGACCTATAGAGACGAAAGACACATTTGTTAGTTTAAAAGAAGTCCACAGTTTTAGCAGGACTGACCTAATGAGGATAAAGAGAGAAACTGCAGAGCCACAGATTATAGTGCAGGATGTAAATTTACATCACTTTATGTGGCACTATCATCTTACCACCTCTGACTTTCCAAAGAAAATCACTACAAGTGTTAATAATGGAGTTTTAATAATAGGAAAACAGCTGAAGGTTAAAAAAAACCTTAAGGTCACAAGAAATGGAAATGTTCTACACAGTGTACAGGTCATTGGTACGTCACCTGATATATCAATTACTTACACCTCAAAGTTGTTGACATGGTAGGTTAAATATCTGGCAAAACTATTCTGAAAGTAGCTGGGTAAAACTCAACTTTGTCAGCTATGCAGTCATGTGTGTGTCACGACTGAACAGCTGAGAGTTGGGTCAAGTCTGGTCTTGTGATACATGTTCAGAATAGCTGAGGGTCTCAAAAGCACCCAATCTGTGATTAAGCATATAATTTATATATATTCTTACATTTTATACAATATTCAAAAACTGAAATGTGAAAGTAAGACTGCGCCTTGGCCTATTAGAAAAAAGGAGATGTGTATAGAAATGTAGCTCATAATATTATTGGATACACTATATTTGTGTGTATATTATTTGATTCCATTTAAGACATTGGGAATTTAGTTTTTTTAGTCATATTAGACACTTTGAGCTACCTACCTGATGGCTACTTGTCTGGTGAGGGTCTTGTGCTGCTGCTGGATCTCGAGCTGGGCTGCCTCCAGGCTCAGGGCTTTCCTGGCCTCCAACTTTTTGATGCTGCCATTGCTTAAGCTGCTCCTGCTTTTCTTCACTTTGGCTGGCAACCCGACACCACCGCTCTCTACTGGGTAGCTGCTGGGGAAAAAAAAAATAAAAAGGTACATACATCATATTTAGAATCCCCTTTCATGTACTCTTTCACTCTTGATGACGAGTTATTCCAAGAACATAGCATAAAACACTCGAAAAATGCTAGAAGCAAAATATAATAAATTAATTCACCTTAGTAATTATACAGTACGCTAAAACTTCACAGATAGCTAGCACCAGACATAAATAGGCTAATTTTGAGAACGTATTAAAATACAGATGGAGGAAAACAACAGCAGCTAAAATACAAGTGATCCTGTGTTTGTCTCCTGTATTTAAGAGTGTAGCTAGCACCAAAGAATAGCGCAGTTAATACTCAACATCAGATTTCACATAAAATTGAATCAGAATACTTAGTAATTGTTTAGATGTCCTCTTTATTAACCAAATCATCACTATTGAAAATTAAAGGTTTTGTGAAGACTTGACTTTTGCAGCTGTATAATAACCTTTATTGTGTGCTGGAAACGGTAACCATTTTCAATATAAATATAAAGTTTTATTGATATATGTTCTTACAGCACTCTGCTGTGACACTGCATGCACACTTCCTGGTACTTGCCAAGCTCATCATCATAGGCTCATGCTCTAAAACTGACAAGCCTTTTTCCAATTTCAATAAAGTATGAAAAATCTCTTGTAAAAGTAAACGCAGTTACATATTTACTACAGTCATTGTGCTCTCTAAATGCCACAGCACGTCCTTGACCAGAGAATGACTGAGCCACAAATTCATTGTGAGATTATAGAGTTAGCTAACTACTGACACAAAATCTAAAGCTGTAAAGTTAGTTTAAAATGATTACCTAAGACACACAATTTGAACCAGTTTGAAAAAAAAAAAAAATCAAAAAAAAAAAAAATCACACAAGTTAAACTTAACATAACTACTGAAATGAACAACACAGACCACCTTACCTGGTAAATTTCAAGCGCTTTGATGAACGAAAGCTCATGTACCTACTGACGGTGGGCATTTCCTTCTTTTTAGAGAGAAAAAAACCCCAAAAAGAAAATGCTCTGCTCAATACAAGCTAAAGTCACTGGCCTCAAGCCATTAAAGCTGAAATGTTAAAATAAAATTAACAATATCAAAATAATATTCCACCCGAATTCCTTTAAAAACTCCTCTTAATGTTGTAAAGATCCAAAACGAGTTTTGTTGTTACCATATCCTGCCAGAAAAAAAAGTGTTGCTATCTGAATGCTCATTGCAAGGGGAAGCTACTATGTGTTGAGAATGGTGTGACACTCCGTAGAGGGTGACGTCAAACTCAACCACTCCCCCAGAGCCAAACAAGCATCAAAGGAAGCAATGTACACAGCCTCAGTCACTCTCTCACACTCACACACACAGAGTCAATGAAGCGCAACACAAGCACTGGCATGTTAAAGACAACAAAGACTACACCATGCACTCTTCCACTCAGTCAAATTGTCATTTGCTCAGGTACAGCAGAGCAGGACCAGATTTGTCTAAAAACAGCTCCAACTGCAAGACAGTGAAATACTTTGGAGGTGTTCAAGAATTGCTGCTAGGTAGAGTTGTGACACATGTAACTCCATGTAACTCGACCTAGGGGTTTTCTGACTAGATTCTAAGTTAGTTTGTGCTACTTTACATTGTCAGTAACTCCTGTTTCAAAACTGAATGATTTCTCTGCATGGTCACATGAGTATTTGGGGTAAAGGTCAGGTAGAAAAACATGAAATGCGGCTTCTCAAGGCCAATTGTTATTAATCTCAAATAACTATTAACTGTGACCAGAAAACTAAACCTTGTATCATTAAGAGAGTTTTCCTGTTTGTATAGTAGAATCCATTAAAACGTTGAAGTGTCATAAGAGCTTAAGTCTGTGTTTGAATGCAAATTGTTAACCATTCTATGCAAATGCCACTGTAGTTGCTTTACTGTAGCTGTAAGCTTGTTTCTCTACTACATAAACTTCAGCAGGTAATCTAAAATATAAATACTTAACTAAAAACATAAGCAGGTAGTAAACTTTGCTCCAAGTAAGCGACTGTTGCTGGTGTTTTGACCAAGACAACAGATGTTTGTGTGATCATGTTTGCTCACCTGAACCATTTCCAGAAGAACTCAGATCTAAGCGTAACCATTAACAAGTTCATGTTAAAGCTGCTTTCTATAAACACACTGGAATACCCCTGTTTTAATAGGATGTGCTCTATAGTCACAGGATCACACTAAACAGTCACACACCCAGTCACACATACATACATTCACACACGCAGATAAACTCAGACCTAACACAAGAGGAACAACTTGGGGTTCAGTTTCTGGCTCAAGAACATAGCTGAGAGGAACTGGGGTTCAAACCTCTGACACAAATTACAACAATTCACATCCATCCCAACAGTTTATGTCAACACACACAAACAGTCGAGCAGTGGACCACCTTCTGTACAATATTTCTTTCAGAGAATGCAAATTTTGGTATTGTTGAGAAACACTGACATCAAGTTAAAAAATATTTATATTTAAATAATAAAATTTTCAGCAGAAACCATTAACTATAGTACTATTAATGAGACGTTACAGCACAAAAAAAGACTCACGGCTTACTTTAAAATGACCTTCACACTGCATAAAAGCAGTGTTTGCTAATGCACATAAAGCAGGGGTGGCCTACGTGAGACAGGTATGTAAAGACCAGACAGAGGCCTTGACCTCCGACTTACTTCCTTGTTGCCTGCAATGCATTACATCACTCCCCACCTGACAAAATCTACTTTTAACCTAGTTATACAATCATGACATTTTAAACAAGCACCCTTACATGATGACACTTTAGTGAATCAGATACTACTATTATTTTAAAACTCAACACTTATAATAGTTTTATCGTATGTGACAAATCACATCCCCAAACAATTCTGATCTCATTAGCTCACATGTGACTGCTGCTATGCTGGCAGGTTTGCCTGCATTTATAGGGGGAAAAACAACACAATACTACTGACTTTTTTAGGAAAGAGGATCTTGATCACATAAATTATTTATCTGCAGCACCAACACAAGACTTGTATCCACACAACAGAACAACAAATATTTTACAAACACAATATTTGCTTCCATAAGTTTATAGAAATACATTGCAGGTCTTAGTTTACAAAAGAAAACACAACCAAAGAAGAGGCTTTTGTGTACTTAGAATTAACAGAATGTGCCTTTTCAGACAGTCTGAAAAGAGAGAGATCAAAAACTATAAATGTTTGCTGGCCTTACCTTTTCAAATGTGCACAGCAATTAGAGTCAACCTGAACATCCTGTTTGTTTAGCAATTTTCCTTTCTCCATGACCAAACAAGTTCTTGTTTCTCGTCTTCGAAAGCTTGTAGTCACCACTGGCTGAGACAGCCGAATGACTGTTGGCTCTTTTGCACTTAGAGCCTAAGCATCCACAGCCAAAGCAAAAGGGTGTAAAGGTCTGTTTTATAGCACAAAGGGTATCAGCATGAAGACAATGTCAGAGACAGAAATGCACAGCAGGAAAGGGAATGAGAAGAAGCAGTGTGAAATGAGCACAGACGAATAAGAGTAGTTGGCATTAAATACAAAAGTGCCCTCTCAAGCTGTGTCCCTTTTAAAGCAGTCTGAGTTTGTGTGATTGTGGAAACCGTTAACAGTAGGTGGTAGATGGTGGAAATGTGGGGGTGGTGAAGGAAAAACATTACCAGATTATTCTCAGTTTAAAAGGCCCTGCAATGATGTTCAATAGCCTGTTCTCAATAACAACAGGGAAGTAGCCTGAGCAACGTGCATGACAATAGTTTGCTCACAGGCTTTGTGGAGGACATAAATGGGGCCATCACACACACTGTATACGGGTATTTGTGTTTGACTGAAGGGAAAAAGCCAAACAGCTCAGATATAATGACAAAAACAGCCAATAAATTAATGTAATTTACTGTCAATGAAGCAAGGCCTTGTTTCGTCAACTGAGCCACTAATCATCAATATCCTATTTCTAGCTCTGACCTCACTGTTAGGTAAACCAGACAAAGTCCAGCTGTCTTCACATAATTCCTAATTTAGTCACCATATATCACTGCTTACATCTGTTGCCTATATCTACTAATTCTCAATCATCCAGCTCCACTGTCATCCATAATCTACAGCCAATCCCAGAGTCTGACCCCGCCCTGAGCCGAGGATTTGAGCTGAGGATGACCACTGAACATCATCACATCCTTAAGTACTGCCTGATGTTTAGTGATCAAATTTAAATTCTTTGGGGTCTAGATAATTACTGAATAGAATCTAAAGCCAGACTGTATTTGCATCATAATGCATTCATTCACTCACACAATAAGTTCAACATGCTTTGCGTGTCTGCATACTGTGAGCTGTTCCATGAGCAAGTGTGTTTGTCACTCTCCGTTTTATCTACAGATAAGGCTCACAATGCTTCAGATGAGGTGCAGTGGCACTTATTACGAAAGCCATATTCATCTTCGTCCTGTAGCAAGTACACCCATACTACAAATGCCCATCAAATGCCACACCTACAAGAAACTTCAGTAGTAACTTGCATAAAAAGTTATAATTTGACGTGATATTTTGGTCATAGTATGGACAAAGCTGTTGCTGTTGGAGTGGAGGGCTGACACTGGCCTGACTTTAGATTAACTAGAAACTAGATTGACTAAGTTGAGGGTTGATTTCACCAGCTTAGGACATTCCAGTTGAAGAAAGAACTCCTCAGGGTATAGAGTTATGATGTTTTCATTTGCTGTCCCACTGTGAGACATATGATCCCAAGAGTCCTGCTGCAGGCGTCAACCATACGCCATCAGGTCTGCATTGCAAGTGTTCTTAAGGCTAGATTATAAGGAATGTTTACGTCAAAGCTTTATCACAACCAGCATTACTGCTGTGTGACATGAGCCCCATGATCACATATGAGTTTTACATTAATGAATTCTCTGAGAGCAGCTGAGAATAGCAGAACAACAGTTTAAGAGCACCATCTCCTGGAGAGCTCGTTTTTAGTCATGTGAACTGCTGATTCTCCATCATCCAATCAAAACACAGTTGATGCCACAGCAGCACAGACAACAGATTGCTGCAGCTGTGCCTCACTGAGCCAAATAGGACGATCAGGAAGTTTTTATATATATTACACACACACACACACACACACACACACACACACACACACACACACACACAGACAAAACAAATCAGGTGTTGTTGCTCTGCAAACATGTTGCTCACACTATGCTTTGTATGAAGACAGAAATGAGAAATAAAAGAAACAACACTC